>JANEYF010004189.1:0-27817 GCA_029963845.1 Rhamnusium bicolor
ATCCTCAAAAAATAATTCCCAAGTTTGTAAACACCTGTATATATATAATATATATATATTATATATATATAATATATATATATATATATATATATATATATATATATATATATATATATATATATATATATATATATATATATATATATATATATAATATATATATATATATATATATATATATATATATATATATATATATATATATATATATATATATATATATATATATATATAATATATATATATATATATATAATATATATATATATATATATATATATATATATATATATATATATATACAGGGTGATTCATAAATAATAGTACAACACTTAACTGTAGATAGTAGGAGTCAAAATATTAGATTTAGCCAATAACGCCTTAATGAAATGTTGATAAGTAAAAGATACAGGGTGTTAGTGTTAAAATTATTTTTATTTTCCTTTGTAATTTAATCAATTTTTAACATTTTATTATGAAAATTGGTGGGTGGGGGTTATTTGTGGTGGGAAATGATAAAACAGCTTCAACTTTGGTCTAGTTCCTAAAGGGCGCTACGTACGCTATCTTTAATATGTTAAAAGGGCCGTAACTTTTCACCCCTACAGTTACTGCAGATTTCGCATAAACCTTTAGGTCCTTTATCATTTCTTAATAAAAAAGGTATACTTGTTTCAAGTCTCTAAGTACAACAGGATTTGAGAAAAATGCGAATCAAGAGTTGCATGCAAATTCATTATACAATTTGAAAAATTATTTTGGCAAAAATTCCACACTCTTTAGTTGGTAAATACTATTTTTTGTGCAGCTAATACCGCTAATGTGGTAATTGGTTGTATAACGTTTAACAATTCTTCAAAATTTCAGACATTAAAACAAAACAAATAATAATGCACTTTTAACGAGTAAGTAAGTAATTTAATTCAAAATGGTAAACTATGTATAAATCACAACTAATAAGAACTCAAACAATAATAAGAAAAACTTAAAAATGAATACTACAATAAATGTTCAACATGACCACCATTAACTTCAATACATTTTCTTAAACGTTTATTTAGAGATTGTCTAACTTTAAATAACGATTCTCTGTTCTCTAATAGATTCCACAGCTTCACAAATTTTTCCCATAATTCTTCCCGATTATTTATGTTATTATTGTATACTAAATGCTTACAGTAGCCCCAAAAGTAAAAATCAAAAGATTTAGGTCAGGACTACGAGGTGGCCAAGGAAATTCACTTCCTCGACCGATCCAATGATGTGGATAGTGCATATTTAGATAATTACGTACTTCTATCAAATAATGTGCTGCGGCCCCATCCTGCATGTACCACATATTGTTTCTTAAATTTAATGGAACATCATATAAGAGTTCAGGAAGAATGTTTTTCTAAAAAGTCCAGATAGGATTCACCATTTAAATTTGGTGGAAACTGAATCGGCCCTAGTACGCAATCTCCAATGATAGCATACTACACATTTATTCTAAATTCGTGCTGAAAGTGGTTTTCTTTGGATAAATGGGGATTCTCAAGTTCCCACGAATGACTATTTCTCAATTAAATACTCCACGCCTGGTAAAAGTGGCCTCATCCGTAAATAATATTCGTTTCATAAACATAGGGTCGTCATTTTGCTTGTTACGTAAAAATAATGAAAACTGCGACCTTTGTGGAAGATCACGAGGTAACAAATTTTGCACTGGAGTAAAGTGATATGGTTTCAGTTTTTCTTTCTTTAACAATCTATGAATTGATGATTGACTTAAACCAGTTGCTGCCGATAACCGCCGCGTACTTACTTGCGGATTTTCTGCCACACGAACTAAAACATCTTCTTCTTGATCCACAGATATTCTTTTTGGACAACCAGTAATATCACGTTTTGGGTGAAATGCACCTGTTTCTCCCACACGATCAGAAAGGTTTTTTTAAATAACCTATGATCAGGCTGCCTTCTGTTTGGATACAGTTCTAAATACCTTCGAGCTGCAGCATGGCCACAAAAATTTACTTGCGCGTATACACAAACCATGTCTCTCATTTCAGAATTCGAAAATAATGTATGGCGAGGCATTTTTATAAAACAATATTAAAAATAATTAAAAAACACAACACTTAACTAAATAAAGCTCTACGCAACAACTAATTATTGTTTGAAAGATTGATTGTTTGACAGGTACTTTTTGTTTGTATGCCTACTTGATAAATATGCTTCTTTATTTACTGTGATAATACTGTGTCACAACGCCTACTTTTAAAAATTATTATTTCAAAAGGCTATTAAAAAATTTGCATGCAACTCTTGATTTGCACTTTTCTCAAATCCCGTTGTACTTAGAGACTTGAAACAAGTATACCTTTTTTATTAAGAAATGATAAAGGACCTAAAGGTTTATGCGAAATCAGTAAATGTGGGTGAGAAAGTTACGGCCCTTTTAACATTAAAGGTAGCGTACGTAGCGCCCTCTAGGAGCTAGACCAAAGTTAAAGGTGTTTTATGATTTCCCACCTAAATAACCCCCACCCACCAATTTTCATAATAGAATGTTAAAAATTGATTAAATTACAAAGGAAAATAAAAAAAATTATTTTAACTCTAACACCCTGTATCTTTTTACTTATCAACATTTCATTAAGGCGTTATTGGCTAAATCTTAATATTTTGACTCCTACTATCTACAGTTAAGTGTTGTACTATTACTTGTGAATCACCCTGTATATATATATATATATATATAATGTATATATATATATATATATATATATATATATATATATATATATATAATATATATATATATATATATATATATATATATATATATATATATATATATATATATATATATATATATATATATATATATATATATATATATATATATATATATATATATATATATATATATATATATATATATATATATATATATATATATATATATATATATATATATATATATATATATATATATATATATATATATATATATATGTTCATTTTGAGAAACTGGTAATTTTGTTTTTTTAATTTTTTAACATAAGCTTATAAGAATAAAAATTTAAGTAGAAAATCCATATAAATGTTTTTATAAATATCATAATTTAAAGTTTTGAATCTCACTATCTATCAAAACAAATTTTTTTTTGTTCGCATAAAATGTATTATTTTTAGACTTGATCAAAAAAACTTGTTTTAATAAAACAACTTTAGGGTTCTCACAGTACTGGGTCAATTTTTGCAAGAAGAGGTAAGTGAATTTCTTGTTACTTGGTCAAAAAAACCAGAAAATGCTGGTTTTGGACTTGGTCACTTTTGGCTTTAAGCCCACGATATATATATATTTATATATATATATATATATATATATATATATATATATATATATATATATATATATATATATATATATATATATATATATATATATATATATATATATATATATATATATATAAGTATATATATTATATTTCCAATGAAAATGAATTGAAAGTATTATTTATAAACTATACATATAGTAGAAAAAATAAATTACTTTCCGGTTTCCCATTTATATGTAGGAAATTCGAAAAGTAATATGGTTTTTATTTTTAAAATTCCCTCCATTTGCTTCAAAAAGGATCATAAAATATTCCCATTGAAAACCAAATACCAGACGCAGGAACGCGTGCTTTGCTGTAATGATGTAAGTTTCTAATTCTATAAAATACCACAATGCTTGTTTAAGAAAAGCATTCATTGTGTAGTAAATGTTTATAATAAATAATTTTTATCACTTTTCACCACTTGTTTGAAAAAGTAGTACTTTGCCTAACTGAAATTAATTAGGAAAAGTAACAGATTTCGATGCTAATTTAGAAAACACTATACACTCCCGCCCATTTGAAGTGGATCACCAGAAATCATAGTGATTTTCAAATTAATTTTATTTTTGAACTACCCCGTATATTTCCATAATCTTTTTTTTATTATTATTTATTTCTTGATTCTTGCTCTATAAGAGAATTTTTAGCCATTTATTTCAGACTTACTGTTTTTTTATATAGGGTGATTAATTCCAACATGTTTTTTTTGCCAAGTATGTCTTTATCTGTGGGGTCTGCCAGAAATGATCTGTTCTGTCAGTATGTATCACCCTGTGAATTAACAGGACTTCTGAATTAACAGCATTTTTTAAATTTTATATATCTTGGACACATTAGAAAATACGATTTTTTTATAATGCCATACATTTTCTACTCTAGTCCTCGTACATTAATACACATATTGTAAATTCAGGAAAAGTCCTGCTAATTTACAGGGTGATGTATATTGACAGATCGCTTCTGGCAGATCCCACAGATAAAGCTGAACTTGTCCAAAAAAAAAACGTGGGAATTAAACACTTTGTATAAAAAAACCAGTAAGTCTAAAATAGTTGGCTAAAAAATGCCCTTTTAGAGCAAGAATCAAAAAAAAATAAATAAATAAAAAGGATCATGAAAATGTACGGGGTAGTTTTGAAAATCACCTTAATTTCTGGTAATCCACTTCAAATGGGCGGAAGTGTAGTATAATTATTTCTGATACCCTAACACCTAAAAATAAAAATATATTTTTATCTTTACTCCTTTATTCATTATATGATAATTCATATTTTATTGATTTTAGGTATCACTCGTTTACTCTTGCCCCTGTCTCTATCTCCAGCAGTGGCTAAGGCCACGCCGATACACTGGGTAATTTCCAAGTCCGCGGTATTATTAAAGTTAACTTTAACAGTATCTAAAAGTAAATACAGTTATACGAAATTGTTTCTTACAAATTATCCATCATATTATCTAAAATAGCTTTATACATATTTAAATTTGTAAAATTCCTTTTCTGTTTCTTGCCATGCGCAGAATATTCTAGAGTGAGTGCACGATTCATTAGCTTTTTTATTATGTTGAGTATGTTCTTCTTTCGAGTTAATCCACCCACGTGGGAAAGGACGTCCACTTAAAATATTTAAAATTCAAAAAGTTCTTTTAACTAAGAAGGCAGAGTACTTTACCAAATCTTGAAGTAATCACTGGTAACATTTAGTTCTCTAATTCATCCTCTTCTGTCTGTGTCTTCAAGGGTAAATAAAATTTGGAAATTTATGCTTTGATGAATTTTCACTTAAGATATTTAGCTTCGTATTTATTTCGTTAATATCTCTTTGCATTTCTGATATATCATATTTAATACTGGCCAACGCCTTGGTTATCTTTTTTAATTCATTAATTATTTCAAATTGATCTGAAAAAAGGAAAAATAAAAAATGCTGAAACATTCCTGTTCTAAGACTTTTTTTTGTATTATAACCAGGTGGCGCAACAATAGAAGTCAGAAATAAAAACTAAGTAGAGAGCATCAATATCTTTCAGAATAACCCCTATGTATGTTATCCGTTTTCGAAATATTCACGTTTTTCTGATTTTTTCATAAGCTCTTACCCTTATCATTGTTTTTTTAATTATTGTTATTTTGAATGTTCTGTTAATTATAGTCATTCATTGATAAGTGAGTTATTATTAAAAAAAATTTAAACTGTTTAGTAAAAATTAGTGGAAATTGTTCAGAAATAATGCTACAACATACTCTTCAACTACTTTTAATATTAATTGATATTTCATATATATGAATTGACAAAAGTACAAAAAACAATTAACAAAACTTCTTAATAACACACAATCAATACGCTCTTCGCCATATCCTTTTTTTAATCGTCATCCTCTTCTATTTTCACTAACGACCACTGACAAAGCACTAATGGAGATGACACTCCTCACCAGCACACAAGATTAAGAAATAGTAGATGTCGTCACTGAAATAATATTCCAACAGACCTCCTTTATTTCCGAAGCGCCATCCTTACATTTTTTTTTCAAACTACAACTATCATAAAAACTAAACAATTATTTTTAACAAACATTAAGTAAACTTCTAAGTTTTTCAAAACGAACGGTCCCTAAGGCTTTTGTTAATATATAAGCAAGTTGATCTTCCGAAGAAATTTTTGAAATTTTAATTATTTGTTTTTTAACATAATCGTGTACCTACATAATGATAACCTACATCAATATGTTTGCAATTTTTCGAAAAATTACCATTTACAGCTAAATGCCTTGCTGAAGAATTGTCTTCAAAAATTTCAATCGGTTCATTTACTTTAACTGACAAATCTTTAACTATTTCAATCAAAAATTAAATTTCATCAACTGCTTCGGCCATTGCAATATATTCTGCACGACAAAATGATCTAGTTACAACTTTTTGTTTTCTAATGCTCTAATAAAAATTCCACTACGTGATTTACGATTTGTAATGTCACCAGCCCAATCAGCATCCACATAAGCATCAATAGTAGTCTGACAAGTAGAGTTAAAATGCAGTGTCAAATTTTTTGTCGAGAACAAATATTTCAATATTCTTAGTGCATACTTATAATGAGTTTTCGAATAACTACTTTGAAAGCCACTTAAGTAATTTACTGCATAGGAAACATCGGGATGTGTTCCTTGACTGATATAAAGTAAAACACCTATCAAATTTAGATATTTCATATCTGTTTCAGAATCCTTTGCAGGACTTAACTTTAAATTCATTTCAATTGGAGTTCTATGACTTTTACTTTCTATGATATACTGATTTCCAACTTGTTCTATATACTTTTCTTGACTCAAGGTCATTGTTTTCCTTATTTTATCATAATCTATCTCTATCCCTAAATAATTCTTAACTTGACCAAAATCTTTCATTTGAAATTTCTGGCTTAAACGTTCTTTTAAATCGTTTAGACTCTCGTAATCAGAACTACAAATTAATAAATGATCTACATATAGAAAAACATAAATAACTTTACCATCTTCATTTTTTAAATACAAACAGTTGTCATATTTTGAGTTAACAAAATTTAAGAACATCATATAATCATGAAAACAATCATACCACGTACGAGGACTTTCTCTTAAACCGTATAGAGCTTTATTAAGTTTACATACTTTATTTTTTTCTCTAATAAAACCTTCTGGTTGGTAAGTATAAACTTCTGAATTTATTTTACCGTTTAAGAAAGCCGTTTGTACATTCATTTGCACAATGGACCACCCCGGGTTACATGCTACTGACAGTAATGCCTTGAGCGTTGGCATTTTTGCAACAGGTGAGTGTATCTCTTCCTCTAATGATTTAGGTTGTTGGTACCCTAATGCTACTAACCTAGCTTTAAAAATGTTATACGGTTTAACTTTGTATACCCACTTTACTTGAATAATTTTCTTATCATTCGGTACTAAGTCTATATCTACTAGTTCCCACGTATTATTTTTCTCTAAACTACTAATCTCACTTTCCATAGCCCTTTGCCAAAATATTTTTTTATTAGAATCAATTGCTTCCTGATACGACTCAGGTATTACAATATTTGAAAAATTCGCATTTATAATATGGTCATCATTTTCTATAACATAATCATCATGCCACACTGGCTTCTTTATTTCTCTTTTTGGTCTTTCATTTTGCACTTCATTTGACACCTCCTGAATTCTAACCCGAGTTTGAACAGCTTTATCAATTTCATGATCACTATCTTTAATCTGACTTTCACTTCTTTCATCGTTTCTCCTATAACTATCACCTTCTCTAATTTCATTTCTAATAATTTTGTTCTGATTATCATATTCTGCTAAATCTACTAACTCATTATCTGGAATCTTTATGAATTTTTCTCCCTGTTCTATGAATCTAACATGCATACTTTCTATTATTTTATTATCTATTAAAACACGATAGGCCATATCACTATAACCTGCAAAAATACCCTTTTCTGATTTTGGTTCTAATTTTGAATTTTCTATTTACTTCAGGAGTTCTAACAAAAACTGTAGATTTTTAGGTTTGACACGTTCGGTTTCTTATTCGTAAAAATTTCGTAAGGTGTTTTTTCAAGATTATTAGTGCCTATTGTTCAATTATTTAAATACGCAGCTGTTTTTACACATTCTGTCCAATATTTTTTATCTATTTTTGCCTCTGAGGACAAACATCTTGCACTTTCCATTAGCGTTCGATTGTATCTTTCCGCAACACCGTTTAACTCGTGTGTGTAACTAGGACTTGGACGTAACCAAATACCATTCACTTTTGCAAAAGCATAAAACTTATTCAAATACTCTGTACCCCTATCACATCTTATTTGTGATTCTTTTTCCGGTTTGATTTTGAATTAAATTTGTATACTTCTCAAAGCAATCAAAAACTTCGTCCTTTTAGTAGGAGAGCTGGCGTCCAAAATGTACAAGAGTTTTCTCAAAGCTAATTTTTTGAGATTAGGTTATTTTTAGTGATGGAAAGTAACTGTAGAGTCAGCACTTCTGGTACCGGGACACCTGGCGCTGGGACGCTCGCAAAGGTGTAATATTAATTAACGTCTCTAAACTGTTTTCTCAAAGCTCAAAATTTATAGAGAACGAGCAAATATAATATAAAACAAGAATCCAACAGTCAGACAGCAAAATATAGGGACACGTGGCGTCAGCGCTACTTCATACCTGTTAAAAAAAATGATGTGTGTCAAAGTGATTTCTCAAAGCTGAAATTCTCCAAAACATTAATTAAAACTATAAAGTTAATAAAGGAGACAGTCAGACTCATTTATGATAGGACCACGTCAGTCAGCAATCGATAGATGTGAGAACGGTAACTGCGCGCATTAGTACGCCTTTTCTCAATACATATCGTTTATTTTATAACTCAATGGAATATGGGTTACCAGGGCCGGCCCGATGGGTAGGCGAGCCAGGCGGTCGCCTGGGGCGCTGAATCTTGCGGGCGCTGACTTGCCGCAGGTCGGTTGTAGTTTCTGAATAATTAAATTTAAATTTTAATCAAAAGCACGCACTCCAAATAAGTCCGCACCTGCCCGCCTATCGGTAAGCATGCTGTATGATAACAAAAAAATCAAAGTAATACCGGCCGGCGGAGTACAAAGTGTTGGCGTGGCTATGATGTTTACGTTTTATCGTTATTATATAGAGTGCCGACTGCCGGTCTTCTTTGACCGAGTTCTGAATTTTCTGTATTTAATTTTATTATTTATTCTCTAACTAAAAACAAAGAATAAACTACTCTTTGCTAAAGAAGCGAATTGTTGAAATCAGTATATTATATTAATATTATTACTGTAACAGTATAGTACGGTACGCGTTTAAGTTTCCAGTGCTTCAGTTAGCATATTAATATATGTATAATAGATATAACATATCGTGTATGAAATAGTTATACATGGCCCAGAAAAACATGAAGGTCCTAATTCACGATTTCCCAGGGATGCTAATCCAAATAATTCAAAAAACAAAGGTAGGCACTTTTCTCTTTTTCATTGTCATCGTATTTTATCTAATGGAGAAATGAGTTACAGAAGATGGCTTCAATATTCAAATTCCAAAAACTGTGTTTATTGTTTTTGCTGCCAACTTTTTGATAATAAGCCAGTATCAAAACTTGCAATGGGAGAAGGTTTAAGTAACTGGCAGAATATTGCTGATTATTTAAAGTCTCATGAAAGATCTGGAAGCCACATTTTAGCATATAATAAATGGCGACATACCGAAATAAATTTGAAATATAAGGCTGGCATTGAGAAGAATTTGATTAAACAAATTGAAAAACAGGCTGACTATTGGAAAGAGGTAATAGAACGATTAATGTCTATTGTTGGTTATTTGGCAGAAAATAATTTAGCTTTTAGAGGATCCGTCGATCGTTTATATGCATCTCGAAATGGAAATTTTCTTGGATTGGTTCAGTTATTGGGCAAATACGATCCTACTATTAAAGAACATTTAAGAAAAATTAATACAAAAGAAATTCATAATCATTACTTGGGAAAAAACATTCAAAATGAACTGATAAACATTCTGGGAACTAACATTAAAGACGATCAGCTACCTAATTTCATTTCTGACGTTTTGATTCAACCGGATGATACACCTGCAGGTAATTTTTGCCAGTCGACTCGCAAATGTGATTCAAAACCTTACTGATTAATGTAATGTATTGCTTAACGCTGAATTTTTGATTTGTACACAGATTCGGAATCAACCACCACTGATGACGCCGAAGAATATGGTGCAATCGCGTTTTATTCTGATGAAGATAGTGGCGAAGAACACGACGACGGCAATGATTCTGACGATTAGATGTTTTTTTTTCTATGAATCAATGGTTCTTTTTTTTTTCTGTTATAAAATAATTAAAAAAATTTTTCTTGTATAAAATAACTGATATCTATATAATAACTGATATATAACAATTACAATTATTAAGAAACAATTAAAATTATTTTTTTATATAAAATAAATGATATGTATTTAAAAAAGGCGTACTAATGCGCGCAGTTACCGTTCTCACATCTATCGACTGCTGACTGACATGGTCCTATCATAAATGAGTCTGACTGTCTCCTTTATTAACTTTATAGTTTTAATTAATGTTTTGGAGAATTTCAGCTTTGAGAAATCACTTTGACACACGTCATTTTTTTTGACAGTTTGAAGTAGCGCTGACGCCACGTGTCCCTATATTTTGCTGTCTGACTGTTGGATTCTTGTTTTATATTATATTTGCTCGTTCTCTATAAATTTTGAGCTTTGAGAAAACAGTTTAGAGATGTTAATTAATATTACACCTTTGCGAGCGTCCCAGCGCCAGGTGTCCCGGTACCAGAAGTGCTGACTCTACAGTACTTTCCATCACTAAAAAGTAACCTAATCTCAAAAAATTAGCTTTGAGAAAACTCTTGCACATTTTGGACGCCAGCTCTTGGACTATTTGTTTTAATACAGTAGACTATTGTTAATTTGCTAAAATTGTCAATAAAAGTTATGAAATATTTTTCTCCATGATACCTTGTAGGATTTATTGGACCATTAACATCATAACATCAGTATGAATGATTTCACATACATCATTGGCTCTTTTTCTGTTATTTGAAAATTTTACATTATACTCATTTTGGACAACAGACAAGTTTCCCATTTTAAATACACCACTTCAATATTTTTAGGTAAACCCTCACAAATCTGACTTTTACACATTTTCTCTAAGTTTTTAAAATTTACATGACCTAACCTCCTATGCCATAACTCCTTATCGATACCTACTTCAGCTGCATTGGACTCGGTACATTTTTTAGGAACTACTACTCCTTTTAACTCATACAGATTATATTTCTTATTTGCTATTGCTATAATTTTATCTTTTCTATTTAAAATTTCTAAACTATTATCTTGCGCCCAAATTTTATTTTTATTATCTGTAATCTTAGACATACTTAATAGGTTTTTTTGCCATTTCGGTAGCAAAATAACAATTTTTAATCTCAATTTCTATTTCTTTTTGTCCAACATTAAATCTTACTACTATCGTTCCTATCGCTAGAGCTTTAATCAACCTATCCATCACCTACCTTTATATTAACAGTCTTTTCTAATTTACGAATGTCAGAGAAATACCTGTCATTGTTCACAACGTGATCAGAGCAACCACTGTCTAGCAGCCAGGTTATGCTGGTCTCCTCCTCTTGGCTAACCTTTTCCTTCTGCGATGACATCACAGTGACATGGAAGAAGTTATTGTCTTGGCTGTCTCTGTTGCTCTCACTTCTACTGTCTCTCACCTCGACTGAATTTCCTGATGCATAACATCTGTTCACACCTCTATAGCTCTGCCCTCTCGGTTGTTGAAAATTTCCTCGACTTATCCCTTGAATATTTGAAATCTTGAACCCTGCATGTTATTCCCCCTCTCACTGCTTCCACCTCTAATTTCATTTCTTCTTCTACAAAATCTCAGTATGTTTTGTTTTTTGTTTTGTTTTGTTTTGTTAACCGCCTTTGAAGTCACCGAAGTAACACCCAGAAAAATTTCTCTGTGTGTCCGGTAAGACATCTACTATGTCAACAATATGACTGAAATTTTCGGGTAAACATAACAGCAAGTAGTTCAACTTATCGTCTTCCGTTAACGTTTCACCTGTACTTTTTACTTCATTGATGTGCTGCTCAAATATTGTTATAAACTCTTTGGGATCATCACTGGGCTTCATTTTCAAATCGAGCAATCTCCGTTTTGCCAACAACTTGAGTGCTGTTGATGTTGGTTCTTAAATAGAATTTTATTTGTTTATCATTTTTATTGCCGTAGTCTCATTTATGATAAGTTCTTACTGTGAATTTGACACTCCCTGTACAATAACTAACCTTGCCTTTACATCATTCTTTTGCCAGTTCATTTTTCTATTTCCTTCTGCCTCTGGCATTTCTGTATCAATAACATCCTTTACACCTTTACTCTCTAATACCAACATTAATCTGAATTTCCACTTTACCCAGTCTTTTCCATCGAATATTGGTAATAACAAAACATCCTCCTGATCAGCCATTTTATTTTATTTTTTTCTTAAATACTTTCTTCGTTGCAGCGTTTCTAATTCAAAACCACAGACCTCTGCTACCATGTTCAGAAATATGCTACAACATACTCCTCAACTACTTTTAATATTAATTGATTTTTCATATATATGATGACAAAAGTACAAAAAACAATTAACAAAACTTCTTAAAAACACACAGTCAATACGCTCTTCGCCATATCCTTTTTTTTTTTTTATCGTCATCCTCTTTTATTTTCACTAACGACCACTGACAAAGCACCAATGGAGATGCCACTCCTCACCAGCACACAAGATTAAGAAATAGTAGATGTCGCCACTGAAATAATATTCCAACAGAAATTAAAGACAAAATAATAATCTTTGTCCTGTCGCATGAATCTTTTCTAATTTCGATGATTTTTTTTAACAGTTTACCGAGCATGAGTGGTATATCAAAAACTTAATCACACAACAGGTTTTCAGAAACAAAAAATAAAATTTCTCCTTAATTGAAAAAAATAAGAAGTTACAATTAAAATTACACACAATTAAAATTACATATTCATTACATTTTAGGAGAAATACCGAAGTATCCCTCCGACGATTTTCAAAAGAGGAAGTAAAAATTAACATTTTTCCAAATTTTCATGTTTTGGGGCAATTTTTCGTTAATTAAATTTTTTTTTACGTTTACATTTTAATTAATCCCCCACTTTTCTTTTATAGGTATAAAAAATTTACTGCTAATTTTACACTGTGCTATTTTCTAACATGTCATGGTGATAAATAATCAAAAACTATCTACCTTAAAAGTCGTTTCATAATAAGAAAATATTATTGTGAACCCCCAGTTATTTTTATTTTTCGAATAAAACTGATGATTTTATTATCATTTTTTAAATTATATATATAAGTATTTATTTATTTTATATTGCCAAGGGCCCACAGAAAACTGTCCTAAGCAATTAGGTTAAGTATTAAATATGACCCAAAATATAAATACAAAAACTTTAATAATTGCCTACAATGAAAATTATTTATTGTTATTAATTTACGTTTCGTTTAATTAAAAATCTACAGACAACTGTAATAACTGCCTGCACAAGGAAAACTAGTTATTAATTTACGTTTTGTTTTTAATTAAAAAACGCAGTTAAACTACTGATTCTTTATAGCATCAATTTAAATTTTCAAAATAAAGTGTTATTCGACTTTTACTGGTAAATCAGTCGGTAAATTTTCGAAGTTGGCCCACAATAAATTATTATTAGCAGCACTTTTCTTAATTATGTGTAATTCAATACCTAGAGTCACTAATTACGGGAAAATACTTACTTGCAAGATTACAAAAGCATAACAACACTAAATTTCACACACAAACACTGCTATAAACATAAACCGTGCACATCACATATAACTAAAAATAATGCAACAAAGCAACATGGCGACAAGATCGATATCGATATATAAGCGCAGTTGCCGTGTTTCATTATTATTGTTTACATTCAGATCTTATCCAACAGATATAATTCAAACTGCTATTGACATAAATTGCCAAGGCTTTAATGAGCCATATAACTGTTGTGATAAATATTTTTTATATCTTTGTGTAAATTGAATTATTCATGAAATAAAAGATTCCCTTCAGTTAATTACAATTTTATGTAAGACGTTGTAGGATACCATATCTTCTGTGACTTGTTATGAATATGGCGCGTTTATTTGAATGTACATCTAGTAGTTTATATTTAAGAATGCCCTTTTTTACAAATTTTGTTATTTACCTAAAAAATCTTTTTATTGTGGTTGACTTCTATACTTCTTTTGTTATTAAAAATTACGTCATAAAAAAAGTAAGTCATATATTTGTGCCAAATTATTCAGAAAATGGAATCACAAACTACATGATAATAGTAAAATCTAACCTTTTACATATCATTTAATTTAAATAGTTAGGTACCCAGAAGAAAATCACCCCTGAAAGAAGTGAAATGGAGCGACATATCTAAATAACGACCAAAGTTAGTAAATATGCTCTTTTATTGTTGCCACTTTTTTAAGTTAATAATGCAATATAATATGCAGAAAGTGCGCACATATGTAAAATTTTTTATTATTAATTTGTCAGAAAATTATATATATTTTTTTAAAGTGGGTCTCAAAAGAAAAACACTTATTTTGACATAGGCAAATTTTATGTGAGGTGTACAAGGAGCGAGGTCAGTAACGGACCACGTACAGGAGTGCAATAAATATAATAAAGTGATTTCGCAAAATCAAAAATACCTATTTGAAATGAACATTTATGAAACGACAAAAATAAATAGCATAAAAATACAGGCAAAAAAGTCTAATAAAGTGTTTTAATATTAGTTTAGAATTACTGAAAAAATTACTTTTAAAAATGAAAAACGGTCATATTTTTTTTACTTTTAACATCACTTTATTCAAAAACTATATCTATAAATGAAAAAACTTTATTGATCTTTTTTTATCGCTATTTTTATGCACTTTATCTCTGCTTTGATGTTAACTTCAAAACTGTGTTTTGGTGTTTGTGGAAACAACTTCAGAGACAATCTCACACCGAAGGTTTCAGCCTCCCTTCAGATTTCAAATAGATTTATATATTTTGTCGCACATAAAATTTGGCTGTCAAAAATTTTTTTCTTCATGTACCAACTGTTATCAAGAGTAGAAGTTTTTGACAAATCAATATTAAAAAAATCTCCTATATGTCGCCCACTTTACTACCTGTCACTGAGTATTGACAAATTAATATACAGCCAAAGACGAACCAATATTAATTATTGGTGTTGGTTCTATATTTAATGTACTATATTGGAACAATCTCGCACAAACGCATTGCACCAATATTATAAAACATTGTAAAAATCCATCTAGGGCCAATATTGATAAACCCCAACATTGGCGGAGACTAGAAAATAAATGTTGGTGTAATATTGACTTACAACATTTGCACCAATATTGTAAAATATTGTAAAAAACCATCTAGGGCCAATATTGATAAGCCCCAACTTTGGCGAAAACTAGAAAATAAATGTTGGGGTAATATAGTTTACAACATTTCTGAAAACAATATTGTGCTAATATCGGCTTGCTATTGAATTAACAATGGTACTGAATCAATATTGGGCCAAGAAGGAAACAATATTCCGCCAATATTATGTGTTACTTGGGCAGTTTATTGTGAAATAGATTAAATAATATTTACAGACTATTTATTATGCGCCATGATTCCAAAGCAATAAAGTTGTATCTGTTAAGTAATAAGGAATACTGATAGCTTCTTTCTTGATAAAATCCATCGATTTTAAAAGACAAAAATTTAAGAAATCTACGCTGCACATTCTCAATTGAGTTTTTATGGCAGGCATAGTACGGGTACGAGAATAATGAGCAGTATTCGAGTTTTGATCGTACGTAAGTATAGTAAAGTGTTTTTAGAGCAAACTCATTAGAGAATAAACGACAGTTGCTGATGATAAAGCCTAACATTTTTAATGCTGATGCAGTAACTTGCTCGATGTGATTCAAAAAAGTTAGTTTTGAGTCGAATATTATTCCTAAATCTTTTATTGTTTCGCAACGATCAAGTACGAGAGAAATTAAAGTATAGTCATACAATACTGGATTAATTTTCCGAGTATAAGTAACTACTTTACATTCTGTAGCATTTAAATGAAGGTTGTTATTATTATACCAGTTTTCGATTGATTTTAGTTGTTCGTGAACTTCGAAATCGTTAAGGCTACTTATTTTTGCATAGATCTTCAGATCATCGGCAAATACCAATTTTTCACAGTTTACTTCAGTGATAAGATCATTTATAAATAGCAGAAAGAGTAATGGTCCAAGGTTGGAATCTTGGGGTACACCCGAAGTTGCTATAAAAAGTTCAGACTCATGCCCATAGTACATTACATACTGTTTACTGTTACGTAAGTATGACCTAAAAAAAGTTAATAAGATGAGAGCTTAATCCGAACATATTCAGTTTCCCCAAAAGAAGCTCATGATCTATGCGATCGAAGGCCTTCGAGAAGTCAGTATATGTCACATCCACCTGGCCTTGAATGTCGAGTACCTTTGAGATATATTGATTTAAGATGCATAAATTGGAGACTGTTGATCGCTTTTCCATGAAATCATGTTGATACGATGATATTAAAGTGTTTACAGAAGGATAGATGCGACTATACAATGAAATCTCGGAAAACCTTTGCAAAATTACAGAGATGAAATGGCTCGGTAGTTACTAATTTCGCTTGAATTTCCGCTTTTAAAAATAGAACATAATCTACTTATTTTCCAGCAATCTGGAAATGTTTCTGATGCGATTGATAAGTTGTAGATAACAAAAAGTAGTGTAGCTAAAGGATATGCAGTCTCTAACGAAGAAGAGGGTATTTTATCGTGACCTAAGATCATTTTATTTTGAAGCTTCCTGGTAGCAACTACAATTCCATTCTCTGTTAAAGCATCAATATTAAAGCATAACATTGTTATTTTTGGTATCTGTTTTATTATCACTTGGGGGTAGATTGATAAGTTGTAGATAACAAAAAGTAGTGTAGCTAAAGGATATGCAGTCTCTAACGAAGAAGAGGGTATTTTATCGTGACCTGAGATCATTTTATTTTGAAGCTTCCTGGTAGCAACTACAATTTCATTCTCTGTTAAAGCATCAATATTAAAGCATAACATTGTTATTTTTGGTAGGGTAAATGTCTCAGTAATGGACACCCAAGACATGTGTTTACTTTGATTTGCCTATCACAACTACATTTATTTTTTATTATCAATTTTGGATATGCCGAAATAATCCTCTTTAGATGTAAACTAGAACTATATAGGGTAAAAGCAGTAAGCTCAAAAATAAACTCACAAAAAAAAATATAAAAAAAATGTCACCTTCGCCAGTAATGGACATACTTTCGTGGGTAATGGACACTGCTTTGTATGAGTAATGGGCATTACTTGAAAAAAAATTGTTTTATTCAATAAATTCATTTGCATATACATATTTATTCGTATTTTGACATATGTGGTATGTTATACAATCCTCTGTTATTCTTCAACTTAGGTTCCTTGATGACACGAACTATATCTTCATTGAAGTAATATAAGATATCTTCTTTTGGGGGCCATTTCCAGGAATCAAAACCAGTTTTTACCATTGATTTGACTTCTGCCCCGTCAGAGTCTTTCTTCAAAACTATTCCAGGATAAAATTTTTCTTCATATCTTACAATGACGTACATTCCAGCAGCAATAATCAGATCTTCTTGGTCACAGATCTAGATCTTCATCAGCATATTCAACAGTATCTAACTCTGAATCAGAACTATCCGACATTTTTTCCTATCTTCTTTCTTCTTCTTTGTTTTTGGTGTAGTCTTCTTTTGCATTTGGTCATTATAATATTCTCTGTATATACGACTTGATACCACAGCTGGGAAGATGGTTCGTTTTCGTGTTGATGCTTTTGTTTCGGGAGTTTTCGGAAATACTTTTTAAATGGTGTGGGCACCTTGAAACCTTCAGATTCTCTTTTATCATAAAATGTAATACTGGCATTTTCAGGAGTTGCCCAAGATGTACTGGGGCGAACACGAGGGACAGGTGAAACATGAACGATTCTTTCTGTAGATGTCAAACTGTTTTCCCTGTCTTCATCTTTTTCTACTTGTCTTTTCGGACTCCCTTCTAAATTACCATTTTCCCTTTGATTTCCGCCAGTTTCTGCTAGATCCCCTTCTCCAACCAAATTGTTTGAAATATTGTCACTAACCTCTGCTGTTACGTGTACAGTTTCAATTTGGCTTTGCTGTTGAGGTGTGATAGTACAATCATTTTTAATTGAGAGCCAAACTTTATAGAGATTAGTAGACTCTACCTTTCCAGACCAATTTTCTTTTCGGGTATAAGTGTTTTTGAATTCGCCAAGTTCCATTCCAATTTTGGATTCAATAATGGCCAATACTTTTTCGGGAAAGCCACTTGTTTGGTCTGTACCGTTTGGAATCTCAGTTTTCCTGTTTGGAATGCACTTAGAATAATCCACATTATTTTTATCGAATGGATATAAACCACATTTTCTGAAGCCATTCTGAATGGTTTTGACCGTGGCATATTCATCAAATACAGCTTTCAAGATGGATCCGAAAGTGAACCTTGTTACCTCCTTGGCGAAGTTTTCGAATTTCCAGTTTCTCACAGAAGACTTCCATCCAGCTTTAAGAGGTTTGAAGACAGACACATCAGCTGGCTGCATAATATGTGTGGTATTTGGAAAGAGAGATATTAATATTACCCCATTTTCATCACATAGTTTGCTCACTTCTTGCGTCAAATGAGAGCGGTGTCCATCTACAAACAAAATGACAGGGCGGGTGATATTCTCAGATTTCAAAAAATGGATAAAATGATTAGAAACATATTCAAAAAAAACTTCTGAGTTCATCCACCCAGAGTCAGATCTCCCAAGCCCCCAATTTTCTGGAATCGACTCGACTGTCACCTTTGGCATCTTTTTATACGGAAAAATCAACAGTGGCGGTACGTATTTGCCATGACTGTGAACTGTTCTTTTTCTGAACTGACTCTTTGGTAGAAATCTTCTTTGTAAGAATTAGGTCCCAATACTTTTCGGACACAAACTGAATCCTGCTTCATCGGCATTGAAAATTCTAGTTGGATCTTCAAGTATATGATCCAATTTTTCTTGCTTAAGATAATCCAATATTTCGTCAAACCATCCCTCTATTCTGTCTTGTGTAACGGCGGCTCTGGCTTTACTGAGCGATTCAGCATGTTTCTGCTTGATGTTTGGGTGACGTTTAAGGGAAACCTTCAAACCATGAACGGCCTGGCATACCAGTTACATATCGAACTTCTTGATCAGTGGCCTCAAGAATTTTTTTCACTGTTGTAAGCAGATTGGTTCTATGAACTGGAAAACCTTTTCTTGCCATTGCTAAAATCCAGTCGACCAACAGGGTTTCTTCCGCTGGAGACAGTTCTGTTCTGGGGCCCATTTTCCTCTTTAGAGGAACAGCACCCGAGAGTTTCCTTATTAGAGTACTGCGAGGAATTTCAAATGTTTTTGCAGCTGTCTTCCGACTCATTCCGTTCTCTCTTACAGCCTTTATTGCATCATTCATTTTCTCTTCACTGTAGGAGAAAAAAGGTCGCTTTGGCTTCTTTTCTTTCTTTTGTTTGGCCATTGCTGTAATTAAACGATAATTATTTTTCAATATAGCATAAACTAGAGAGGGTGTCCACTGCTCAATTTCTTCGGATCAGTAATGGACACCCCCATGTCCACAACTGGCACATCTCCAGCAACTTATGTTTCAGTAGTGGTCACCCCCTGTATAACCTCACAAAACCATAACTGGTCGAATTTTAATATCCGAATGAGTTTTTTACTCACCGTAGTATGCATAAGACACCTGGTTTCGAAGAAAATATTTAATTTCAACCGAACACACACATAAAAATAGATTTCTGGCACGAACTTCCACAGAACTTAAAATCAGCTGTTTGACAGGCGACCTTCACTGAATTATAATTTTCTGGCATCGACATGAAGTTAGCGCTTTTAAAGTTTGTAAGTAGGATGAGCTTGATCTACCGAACATTGGAACTACCACGCTTTAAACAATTTATGACTGTAATGAAAGTTACAGGCCGACTTTGAGCAAGAGTGTCCATTACTGGGTCATTTACCCTATCTGTTTTATTATCACTAGGGGGTAGGTAAACACTGCTGAAAAAGTCTGCAAAACCATTAACTATAGAATGAGGATTAGCATATATCTTATCTTCATGTGTTAGTAAACCGGGAATCCGAGTTGTTTTGTTTTTATTTTGAAGACCAGAAATTGGAAGGATCACTCGTTACGGAGGTTTGTACACTAAGATAGGTTTTATAAGCAGTATTTATCTGAGTTTTAGTTAAAGTTCTTAATCGTTTGTATTCTTTTAAAAAGTAGATATTTTTATCTTTTTTGTATTTTGTACAATAGGGGAGAGTAGTACACAGTGAGACGGAATTTAAAAAAAATGCACAAAAACTATAATTAAGTTTATTATTTTTTATTAAATTGTACAAAACGTAAGTATGAACATAATTCTAAGATATTGTAAGACTTTTCATGAAATTAAAAAGTAAGAAGCAATTTAAATAAAATTATGAAAAAAATTTGACAAGCGTCTCAGTGTGGACCATGTATGGTACAGTGTAAGACACCTAGCGGTACACTCTGAGACGATGTTAGCGTACATTATAGGTATTTAAGGAAATTGAAAATTTGACTAAACCTGAGGAAAGCCTTTTGGACTTGATGCTTGAAGGTTCAGGGAGTATAAACTCTATGTCCCTGCTATTTACAGAATGCTCATCTGCAACATTTGGAAACACAAAGCAACCTCCAAGTTTCTCACTTTTTCTCATATAAGAAATTTGGTATTCACCTTCCTCGTCCATATCAGATAATAATTTACCAATATAAAACACTTTATTGGGAAATTTTATCAAGGCGAAATCATTTTTTCTTCCAATCTTCTCGTAATCTACTTGCAATTCATCTTCATCTTGGGGAATCCAGCCATCATCATCGGAAGATGTGTCATTAATTATGCAGTGATCATCACCACTGTTAGAATCACTGGTCCAGTCATTTTGATAAACCTTATCTATCTTCTTAGTAACGCCTTTGACAAAGCTAACTTTTTTTACCGTTACTTGTCCCTAATTCCTTTTGCAATTTCTTTGTAGTTTTACTTAATTTTTTTTGTTCTGCTTTTGCTGCTTTTTCTTCTATTGCTATTTTCTCTGGGGTGTCAGTTATAATAGTACTTCGGCCTTTGTTTCTGGGTTTCCTGTTTGTTTTTCTCGGTGCAGCCTTCGGGTAACTTCTGATTGATTCAGGCGTGACTGTATGGGATTTTTGTTGTTTCTGAAACTCTCCATCTCTTTTGAGTTCTTTTTGGGGCGAGTTTCTGGACAATTGTGAGGCATGTTCCAGTATTTCTGGTTCTGAAAATTGACTTGAAAGTATGTCGGTGGCCGACGATGTAGATGGTTGTTCTTCTCTGCATAATAAGATGTTTGTTGAAGATGATGCAGATGGTTGACCGTTATTTTGCAGTAGTGGTCTGTCAGTAACAGTAGATGGTATAAAATCGGCTTCCGTGAAAATCCCATCATTAAACGGCCAAATTCCAGCTTACCTAAAATCCGCCATAATATTAGCAGGTGTTAGTGCTTTTGCATGGGCTACACCAACACACTCTGCTATTTCATAAATTGAAATTGGTACTCCTGGGTTTTGAAGAAGCCAAGAATCCATTGCAGAATGATAATATGCCTTGAATGGCGCGTAAACGGAGAGATCTAAAGGTTGCATTTTATTGCTGCTATGCGGAGGCAAAGTTAAAATGGAAACTCCATTATCTCTGGCCGTGTTGACGCTATCTATTGAAATATGGGTCTCGTGATTGTCGTATATCAATACCGAAGGATTTTCTTTTGAACTTCCAGAATGTTTGATAAAGTGCTTTAAAACTTCCACGAACAATTCAGCTGTCATCCAACCACTAGGATTTGCCATTGCTAGTGTCCCCGGAGGAGCTCCACGTATCATGCGTCTTTTAAATTTTTTTCTAAGAAAAATCATCGTTGGTGGAATGTGATTTCCAGATGCCGAAACAGCAACACACGTTGTAACTAGAACTCCCCTCTCACCGCTTGTGCAGTGACTGATTTGTTTTGCCCCTTTTTTGAGCAACAACTTTTCTTGGTCTTTGCACAGTAGTGGTACTGGTTTCATCCAGATTAAATATTCTAGAGGGGTCTTTTAATTTGTCGGTCTTCTCTAAAATACTTTTCAAATTTACATAGAACTGTTTTACATTGAACTCATTAAAAGAAGTAAGTCGACTAAGGCTACATTGCTCAGGCTGACGAATGCTTAAGTTTCCACGTCGTTTCCTAAAAGACCTTAGCCATTCACTTCCAGCAGTTTTATTGGCTTTCCAAGAATCTGGCACTTTTCGGTTATTGGCTGCGGCAAATTGATAGGCCAATTTCTTTACGCCTTCCGTCATAAGTCCATAGGCCATTTTCGAACATGTTATAATATATTCAGCTAGCATTATTTCGTCATCTTCAGAAAACACTTGTCTGTTGGCATAGTTTGGTTCCATAATTATGTTTCCACCCGGATCATTTCTTGCCTTTTTAACATACCGTGCTAGTGTCTGAAATTTAATTCCACATATTTCACCAGCCTGTCTTAAAGAATGATTTTCTTCTATAGTTAGTCTTACAGCTCTTGCCATCGCCTCCTTTGACGTAGCACAAATTTTTTCTGTTTTTCTTTATGCGAACCATTTCTAAAACAAATTAAAACAGTAGTAGTACACAGTGAGACACATTCGAGAGTGTCTAAGTGTGTACCATTTAGGTTGTCCCACTGTGTACTACTGGTAGTCGGCATAATAAATCAAAAACTGGGAAGGGAAAGGATAGGGTATTTGGAATTAAAACATTTTAAGGTTATAGAGCAAGCATATACGAATCACATGCAACAATGAAAGTTTCAACAAACTTAAAGAATTTGTGATCAAAACGTTTAAACCAAAAAAAATAAAAGTAGGTAACTTACCTTCAATATTCACTTTGTTAAAATTAATTTTAATACTTCTAGATAATTGCACCGCTGACTTTGACGTACGTGTATTTATAGGTTAACTTCATATGCAACGCCTTGAAATGGGAGTGTAAAGGCGGGAATTTTAAATATTTTAACTGTCTCACTGTGTCCACTGTCTCACTGTGTACGACTCTCCCTACTTGTTTTTCAAAGTTATATTCTTTTTAATTTCAGTGGTGTACCATTTGGGGTAATTATTTTTAATTTTATTATTTTGTGTTGGAACATATTGCTTAAGAATTGAGTATAAAGGGACATTTCTGAACAATTCTGAAAAGGCATCATTAACATTTGCTATGTTTGACAAAAAGTTCCAATCTGCGTTTAAAATAGCATTGTATAATTCTGGAAAATTAGCTTTTCTCAAATTATATGGTTTACTTGATGGGTTATTAGAAAATTGTATGTGCTTTATATCATTTAACCATAAATTTAACATCAGAGCAGGATGGTGTAAGTCCTCTTTAACGACCGAAGCATTATTTCTAATAACCTTACAATTAATGCTTGAAAAGATGAGATCTAACAGACGTGCATTAATATTTGCAACATTATTAATTTGAGATAAGTTAGTGAAGGACATGAAGTTAGAGATGATTTCAGATCTATCGTCTCGTACATTTTCATTATTAAAATTAGTAACATTAAAATCACCTAAAATCAAAATATTGCTATTTGTGCTTAAGACTTGCTCAAATAGTTCAAAAATGTTTTCAAAATGCATCAATACTCACATTAGGAGGAATATAAATTACATATACAAATATGACACTTGAATTTAAAAAACATTTACAGCCTACTATGTCAATTTTAGGAAATGAATTTATTACAGTCCAATTTATACTAGCAGTCACATATTATTGTTGAACGCCAGGAGAATCCACCACCACAGCAATACTCAATAACATACAGTTTTCTATCAGATCTGAACACACTATATGAATCCGGGAAATATTCTGAGTTGAAAATTTCGTTTGTCAGCTAAGTTTCGGTTAAACCAATTATGTTGAACTCGTTGGTACTTACAAAGGAGTAGAATTCATTAACTTTAGTTCTTAAACCGCGCACATTTTGGTAATAAAATGTTAAGTCCAGTACACTTCGTTGATCGTTGGACCCATTTAGTTTAAAGTGACAACCTTTGGAACATCTCGTACATATTTAATTCTCAAGTTAGTCTCATCAGCAGCGATACGTTCAAGTTGCCTCTTAACTGTACGGTACAATTCAATTTGTCTGGGCGTGCGATCCAATGAGATGTTATTATTTTTATAGTTTTCAGTACTTTTTAAGTTTCTGGCTTTATGATTAATTTCATGAACGATATAAATTCGTCGCTAACTGTAACTTTTACTGGCCAAGGAACATTTTTGATTTCATCAAGCTTTCCTATTCTAATTAATATTTTTATTTCCAGACATCGGCACAGATATCGATTGAAGTATGTTAGTAACAAGTTGCTTGTCTTGAGCTGCTCGTGTTTGATATTCTGGATTTTGTTGCTCATTGATGCTAAATATAACAACGTTACATTTTCGTTTTTCCCTTTCACTAATTTCTTGCACAATTTCCTCAAACTGGTTGTTATCAATAGTGCTAGAACTGTTTTGCTTAGTTGTTTTCTTTAGTTCTGCAATTTCATTTTTAAGTTTCACTAAAGCTTGCTGCAAGGCCTGCATATCGGTACCTATTACTGAACAATTGCTGCAGTTCCAAGTTAGTAAGTAGTTTTTTTCCGTTGATTGTTCTTACTTCCGAGATTGTTAAATCTCCACAAGAATGCTTGAATATTTTTTTACATAAAGCGCACTTGGCAACTTTGTGTTCTTCTGAAGGGGAATTGTAACAAGTACATGTTAATGCAGGCATGATTAAGACCGTATATAACACGAGCGAGTCGCCTATGTTGTAGCAGCAAGGTTTCTTTGGCGCTCAAATGTTTACGATGCGTTATGACAGTGTTT
Source organism: Rhamnusium bicolor (assembly GCA_029963845.1). Taxonomy (NCBI): domain Eukaryota; kingdom Metazoa; phylum Arthropoda; class Insecta; order Coleoptera; family Cerambycidae; genus Rhamnusium; species Rhamnusium bicolor. The sequence continues at coordinate 25,164 of JANEYF010004189.1, forward strand.
ATAATGGTTGCCAGATGTTTCGGCACTGCGTGAGTTCAGGTTATTGATATATCAGTGACCCTTTTCTACACTTGTTAGCCACTTGACGGATGAAGGCAGAATGTTTCCCTTGTCATTGTTTTAGTACTGTTTTATTAATTAATAATGTTAAATTCACTTTGTTCTTGTATTGGATTATTTCGATCTTTTAAAAACAAAATTTCCCACAATCTTATATAAATTACGTCTTTATTGATTCACTTTTACCCACTATTTTCAGCGAATTTTCAGAGCCTCACTGAACACAACCGTTTTCTCCGAGAAGAGATGAGAGGCCACGTCCGATTTGAATCCAAAGGTCTGGGATACTAGCGAAATAATAGGTCTTTTTGTCACCTTCTCATGTAAAACGTCGTTGTTTTCAAATTTAACCTCCAAATGTAAAGTATCACTTCCCGGATTCCATAATAACCCTAAACTCTTGGAAGTACCATTATGATCCGAAATATAATGTTCAATGTCATGTTCTTCATCTACAATAACTTCCCTGTATATAATTCGACTTCCATTTTCGCACCTTCCTTGCACCTTCTACTGTATTTGACCCCGACAACAGATCATCCATATAAAAATCCTGGAGGATAACTTCAGGAAATTTATACACGTTTTCGAATGCCGGTTGTTGAAGACACCTGACTGCTAGATATGAAGCGCTTGCCGTCCCGTACGTTACCGTATTCAATTGGTAATGCGCCACTGATTGATGTGGTGAAAATCGCCATAATATTCGCTGTAATCCCTCTGATCTACTCTAATAAGTACCTGGCGATACATCTTTGCAATGTCGGCTGTCATGACTGCCAGATATTTCCTAAAACGAACTAAAACACAAAAGATATCGTGCTGCAATTTAGGACCTACCATCAATTTGTTATTTAGTGATATTCCGTTACCAGTAGCTGCACTTGTATGAAATACCACTCGAACTTAGTAGTCTCTGAGATTTCCTTTAGCACCATGATGTGGTAAGTAAAATATGTCTGATTCTGATTGCCTGTAAATTCTTGCATGTATGTAATATCGCCATCATTAGAGTTTGACCCAATTTTACACATGAAGAAATATATTCGCTCATGAAATCATGATAGTTAAGACGAAATTCATCGTTTCTTGCAAATTTTCTTTCCAACTGTTGCAATCTCTTGATAGCTATACTGTAGGAGTTACCCAGTTCTTGAACTCCCGATCGAAATGGCAATGTTACTACAAAATGACCCTTCTCATCTCTCCTTGTAGTTTGATTAAAATTTATTTCACATTCCTCCTCGTCCCGTGAAAGCAACTTTTCTTTTGGAAATTCCTCAAGAGTCCAAAATCTTTCAAGTTGATCATGTACTGACAAACTTAATGCCAAATTACAAGTTTGAACCGAAGATAATAATTTTTCAGTATTTCCTACCGACGACACTGGCCCTGATATTATCCAACCCAATTTAGTATTTTGCCTTATTAGGTTTATCCATTCCTAATTTTATTCTCTCAGCACATAATAGATCTCAAAATACAGTAACCCCAAACAGCAGATCAATTTTTCCCGCCTTTTCATAAGATGTATAACCAATGGGAGATTATTTGGTATTCCAAGAAAATAAGCATTAATAGAGACCGAAGGTATGTTATCTGTAATTTTATCAATCAATAAAAATGATGAGCTGAAATTATCAGTACATTTTGAATAAACCCATTTACAACCTGTGTTACCTGCGTAATTCCAGAATCGATACCCAAAATTGAAATATTTATCTTTTTCGTAGACAACTGTTTAACAATTTATCTCGCAACTCCTTTGTCATAAATGAAGATTGTGAATCCGAGTCTAACAAAGCTTTACAGTCATTTTTACAATAGTATTTCCAAAACCGCCTTATTTTGATTCGCTGCATTACTATGACCATTAAAAGATGTATCTAAATTTTCCGTGTGCAGTTTCGATGTAGAAGTCTGTGGTACCTCTGAAACGTTCTGTAAACTCTGCGAACCCGATATCCCCGCCGTCCTCGGTGACGATTGCTTCATATGCAATAGTGAGTTATGTTTTTCTTCCACAGTGTCTACAACCAGTAGAAGTACATCTTTGTACCTTATGTCCGTATTTGAGACAATTCCAACACAAATTAGCTTTCTCTATATCTTTCCGCTTAGGCGCAATCGATAAGTCTAAAAACGTCTTGCACGAGTTCAAAGCATGATAAGCTTCCTTACATATTGAATATGATTTGTTTTCGGACGCCACAAAAGATTTTAAAGTTGTATGAACTCTTTCCGTTTTAGTTCTACTGCCAGTGCCTACATAACCAGTTCCCTTTTTTGTTTGCATATTCATTGTCTCCAATAATTGACACCTATGTGTTAAAAATTTGATAAATTTGTTATTATCTGTGGCGACCTGAATATTAATTTTGGTAATGATAATATACACTCGAGAGTTTTGTCGGATTTGTTTATGTCATTTAATTTTTGAGCCGACACGAATAACTGCAAACAAATTGGGTATCACGCAAACAATTGACTATGTTGTTACGAGCAATCCTAAATTTACTAAATGTGAAAATTTTGACCCCGGATTATCGGACCACCATTGTCAGATGGTGCATTGTAACCCTCCTTCTAAAATG
>JANEYF010004191.1:0-23321 GCA_029963845.1 Rhamnusium bicolor
ATTTTGCAAAATTTCCGCTATGGGAAGTATAGATGGCGACGCGTGCTCTTCTATTAGAGGAATTTTATCACAGGCAAAACGTTCAAAACGCATTATTTCCCTCTGCATTTAAATACTGAAAAATGATATTATTTTTCAAAACGACTTATTTTTGTAGATGTTATTATTTTCAAAACGATTTATATTTTTATCTGTTTCAAAACGATTTAAAAAAGTTACTAACACAAAACATCTGCCAAGACGAAGAAGAAAACAAGTAGACAGTTCTAACCCTAAATTTTCTATTTGCGCTAATTGCACTTTGTAATTGCATTATTTGGATCAAATGGAAAGTGTAGAGGGTGATGTGGAAATTGGTAATACAAACAAGAGGAACTAGGAAAAGGAAAGGTAAAAATGTAGCCATAAGAGAGAAACAAAAACAACTTAGTTATGTAGACAAGTTTTACAAAATACTATTCGAGCTAATCTCAAAATAAATTAATTTTAATATTTTTTGAAACTATTACTTACTGATTTTGTTTCATTTATGAAGTATACAGACCATTTCCCCAATACGGAAAAATATAGAATATAGCCTATGCAATCATAAGGGTAAAAAATCTTCGTTCAAACTGTCCCACATGATGTCTGCACATTCTGCGAAAAAAAGTTCAAAAAAAGGACGGAAACGATGTAGAGACCTTAAGGTAGGTTGTTATTTCAGTAAGTTTTATTAATGTTAGATTCTTGAGATTACATATACTATTAGAGTGGATGGGGGAAATTATCGAGTTTGCCAGAAGTTTTTTACTGCAGTGTTCAGCGTTACAAAACGACGATTGTTAACGATTGGTAGAAAAATGAAGGAAGGTTTTGGGAATTGGGAAAGTCGCGGTGGCGATGGACGGTCTCGGTTTGAAGCGGGAAGAATTAAAAAATTCACAACGAGTTAGGGGGACGCGAATCTCACTTTAGCAGAAAAAAATCTATTAGGGTTTTACTTACCTTCCGAGCTAAACATATCGAGAGCTGTGCAAAATGTATAAGGAGGAGTATCCCAAGAGTATAAAGTCAATTATGGTTATTTTTTTACAAGAAACTTCAACATCGGTTTTGGTTCACCTGCAACGGATGTTTGTAGTTTATCCTATCTATTGAAAAATAGGTTAAGGAATTCCAATATTGAAAATCAAAAATTGGAAGTTATCCCACAGTTACGTATTCATAAATTGCGCGCCGAAGCAATTTTGGAAGCTAATGAAAGAAGATGTTGCCAATGCAGTTTCATTTTGTTTTGATATGGAGCAAGTGCCATAATTACCAAAATTACCTATAAGTGAAAACTATTATGCTCATCAGATAGCTTTTTACACTTTAAGTATCACGGATATTGAAACACACAATCCTTACTTTTATAATTGGACTGAAGATACTGCTGGGCAGGGAGCAAATGAGGTGGGGTCAGCTCTTATACACTTTCTGTCTAACTTTGAATATCCAGAGAAAATTGTCAAATAATAAGGCTTTATGCGGATGGCTGCGCAGGCCAAAACAAAAATAATTTTGTTTTGAATGCACTCATGAAAATATTATGCAATTAGCTACCGGCACAAATTCAAGAAGTAAGGCTAACCTTCCTGTCATTAGTATATGCCTGCCGATAGGGTGTTCGGTAGGGTTGAAAAGATTTTACGAGCCCATTCAGAGATTATTACAAGGGGAAGATTATTACAATATTTACCAGCAAGTAGGTGTTATAAAAGGTTAGGATCGGACTGGACATTGTATGATTTAAAGAAGTTAGATACAGCGTTGAAAAAATACCCAGGTATAAGTGAAATGAAAAGATTTATTAAGAAAGAAAGTACTAGAAGATAGAGTTACAATAAAGATAAAGGGTGAAAGAATTTTACAGAAATAATGATGTTTCAAAAAAATTTGAGACGTTATTAATGCCCGGGAGAAATTTACAGAATGTTGATCTGCAAATCGTTCCATTAGGAAGAGTTATGAGAGGTGATAAGTTAGAAAGCATAGAAAAAGTTACGTTGCAGATGAAGATTGGAAAGAAAATTAAAAAATTTCATTTTATAAAGATCTTATAGAGAAAGTTGCACGGGCAGTGGAAGAAGAACCAACAGAAAATGTAGATGAAGAGAATCACGATGACATGCAAGAGACTGTAACGAGGAAGATTGCGGAATAAAAATTTGATTTATATGTTTAGTGTTTTTATTTTCAAAGCGAGTTATAATGTTAAGTTTTATTTTCAAAATGAATTAAAAATATGTTTTTATTCAAAATGCATTATTAATTTTGTTGTGGCTTTGATGTTCTCAACTGCAAAACAAACGATTTCACTGCTTATCATGGAATTTATTATTATTTACAACTATAACTTTATATCAGTGAAAAATCGGAAAAATGATGATAGTTTATTACTGAATAATAAATCATTGACACTGAAAAATAGTCTAAAAGTAAATTAATGCTTTTTGAAAATAAGTTCCACATTTTATCATTTCATATTGTTTCGGAATGTTTCATTAGGTTTTTACCAGTGGCGGCTGGTGAAATTAAAGTTTGTCATATCAATATTGGAGCATGGGACCCAAGCGATACTTTAAGGCATAAATATCAAGATTAAATGAATAAAGTTTTGCAAAAAAAAAATTGTGATCGAAATTTGAGAAAAAGGTTAAAAAAAGTGTGCCATAGTACATTGATAAATTTCAAATTTCATAAAAAAATATTGCATTTTTATAAACTGAAATTTAATTTTGGATTAATTTTTCACTGTGCAAATTTCAAAAGGTTATATCTACGTAAAAGTCATCTCTAATAATTACAGACCTATGGCACATTTAATAATAATAATAATAATAATAACACCACATGAAATTACAACCCCCTTTATCCCTGAAGGTCTGAAATGACTTTGCGTGGGAGAGGGCTACACATTTAGAGACAATGGACACACACCCAATATCCGAGTATACTACGATTAATCTCTCTCACAGAAAAATCCCAGTTCCTCGACCGGGAATCGAACCCGGGACCCGAGGTTTCGAGGCAAGTACGTTACCTCTAGACCACGGAGCCATTGACATTTATCGACTATTTTCAAAATAAAAAAAAACGTGTTGTTTTCAATAGAATTTTAAATTTTGCGGGCGAAAGTAACATGTTTCAAAGATATAACAAGGTTTTCGTAAAGACGTCCAACACACTTCAATATTGAAATTTTTAGAGAATTGTATAATAATATAAATCAAATAATAAATGAGCAGGCTTCTTCATGGTTTAAATAAGGCAGTTGATTTATTTATCATGAAATTATTGTTAAAATACTTGTACAATATGGTCTAAGAGACAAAGATAATGATTTGACATCATACCTTAAGAATAGAAAATAATAAAGTTAGACCTAAATCTGAAAGATTAACAATAGAATTTGGATTACCGCAAGGGTATATACTTAGACTTCTACTTTTCTTATTTTGCCAAGTTTCTTTGAATTGAATTTTAATCATGTTTGCCATGACAATTCCTACTTGTGCTGCAGAAAAATTATAGAAATTACATTTAACTCTTTACAGGATAATATGCAAAGATTTTCTGAATATTTAAAATCAAACAGATTATTTCTAAATATTTCCAAAACTATTTGTTGTATTATCTCCCAGAAATTCTATGTATGATAAAGTAGTAGTAGTAGTAGTAGCTACTTATTTTACTAGGCAAGTAGACCACAATTAGTTACTTAAAGTAAGATAATCGATTAACACGCCGTTAAATTATATGCAAATGAAAATCCCACTACATGTTTCATCAATAAGCACATTTATGTATTTGGAGAGACTCAGGTGATTCTGATGACTCTTGAATCAAATAGTGTCACCTCTAAGCTAGTGCTGAATTGTTCGAAAATATTTGGCTAAGTTGTTTGAGTAAAACTTAGTCAAGTTATTATAGATGCCCGGAAATAGTGGCACAGAATGTATAATAAAAATGTGGATTATTTAACGGGAGAGGGTACTAAAAGTCTCTTTCGTAGCACTTAGCCAATTTCTTCCTACGAAACTGAGTAATGGCACAGTGTAACAAGCATTGGGATCAATCTCCCGGAATGAGAAAATCATGCTCCATTTAAAGGAACCACGCACGCGATGGCAACTGTGACTGGATAATTTCTCCATCGCCTTGTGGGTTTGATTCCGCCACCGGCATTGGCAATGTCGGTGGGAATGATTGTGTGTCCCTTTTTTCATAAATATAACCCTCGCCGGTGCAGCTTTGGCTTTGGATTCGGAGGTTGTCTAATTTCTGTGGTGCTTATGTTCTGTGGTGTTTATAATACGGCACCATTGTCTAACTAAAAACCCTCATCCTCATTCAATAATGATGAAGAATGAATCCATTTTTTCGCACTACAGAATGAAGGAAGAAACCATTGGCGATATTTAAAACATAAACATTTCGGAATTCAATTTATATAGCTGGATAAGTTATGGGATTTATCTTGGAATATACTGACCGCTGCTCGCTGTTGTAGAGAAAGCCGGTCTCTTCTAGACCAGTCGCAGATATACTACTGTACAATAGGCCCATTGGCCTAACTGCTGTGGATTCTGCTTACTGCTTACCTACTAAATCTGCATATTATTTAAAATGAGTTCAGTGTTTTCGTTTTTGGTTACTATTGATAGAAACAGTTCTGAGGGTGATGTACAGTTTTATGTTCGACTCCTGGTGATAACGCAATCTTAAATAAAAATAATAATTTCTTGATTGTTTAGTGACTACGATATATTGATATTACAAATTAGTGTGAATAGGTCTATCAAAATAAAAAAACGACTTTTTTAATTTAGCCGACGTTCCACTATATTAATTAGTATCCCCGGGACTAGTTAAATTGTGTTTTTCTTATTCATAATCATCAGTAATAAATTAAACAAAGGGATACAGGTACAAAACATAGATTGCAGTAAATACAACATAAAACACATAAGCGGCCTTTACATTCTCAACGATACACAGCAAATGAGCGAAAACAAATTAAAAAAGTAGTTTTTCTGTTTTGATTGACCTATTCCCACTAAATTGTAGTATCAAATACAATTATAGCTATCAAACACACCTAATATCTAAACTAATTTAAAATATTCATTTACTAAGCTAAAGTAAATGTGCAGCTAAAAACATAGTCCTCTGTTAACATTGCCTTTGAATTCATAATTCTTAACTCAATATACTAAGTACCAAAGTATAGATTATTTTAAAAGACTATAACATGATGGATTAATCGAGCCTAAAATGTTTTTTAATTAATTTCTATTTGGTAAATATTATTCTTTAATTACTTTTCCCTATTTTGCCACGAGCATTTTCGCATCCCATTCTCACCCTAAATATCGAAAATGTAGCCTTTTACAATTAGTTAACAAATTTTGTATTAAATGAACCCTTTTGTATAAATATATTACACGGATAACATGATAAAACACCCATTTCGCGTATTAATAAACAAAAAATAGAGGAAATGAAAATAAATTTGTTTGTATTAACTTCACCAATATGTGTTAAAATCCCATTAGCATGGTGTTTATGTTATAATTGATACAATATTTTAAAACGTCAAAATGAACAACACAAGCTTTGCGCTGCTAATAGTAAATAGACATAATAAAAACCATCGTTTACGCTATCATATTTGATAATTATTAATACGTTTTATGTTGTACAAATTTCAATTTACATATGCAAATTAGTATCCTTTCATTTTACGCACTAAAGTGAAAATAAATTGTTAGTCCACATATTTATCTTAAAAAAGAACGCACAATATGACTTCAACATTAAATTCAATATTTAAAAAATTATATTATTATTAACACTAATAAATAGTATGTACAAAATATATTACTAAAAATAGTTCTACAGATAACAGAAATAAATAAAATAATAAAAATTGCATTTCCACTTGTTCTGTATTTGAAATACGAAGCAAAATTTCAGAAGCGTGTTCAGAATATAAAAATAAGTCAAAAAGTTAGAGGAAACACAGAGTGTCCTTGTTTTAAGGGACGCTGCTTCACAGTCTTAAAAAAATTTTAGCAGAAAAGTTCCTATTAACATATCCTCTATCCCGCTTACTTTAATAGATACAGGACGTTAAAGTTTAAACTTTTTTCTGCTCTGCAATTTGTATTTAAATTTGAAAGTAATAAGTGTATTTTAGTCTTGAAAGTAGTAGAAAGAAATAAACTAATGTGCAAGTGTTTGTAGTGAAACCGTTACTTTTTAGAAAGCGTTAAATCAGTTATCTGATAAAAATTGTGAATTAAAGCAGATACCGAAATTTTACTTTACCATCATTGAGTAATTTATTTAAAAAGCCTGTTTAATGTTATACTTTCAAATCATCATAGAGCGCTTAGAGAGGAGCATTTTAGGGGAAAATGTTATTCTTGTTTTCTTTTTGACAAGAGGAATCACCCTTCGAAGTTTATCGTGACATCATTGAAGCACCCTGTACATGACTGGATAGTAAATGTACAGTAATGAATTTAACTGAGAAAAAACGTTAAATTTTACATCAAATAAAAAAAAATATATAAAATCATCGAGTTTTCTGAGCTTTCAAAATTGAAGTTAAGGAAATCTGGAAAAAGGTTCATTTTTCATAGAAAATAGATATTTGTGCAACAAGTAAGGAGAAGTGAAGTTTTTCCGTACTAGGAGTAATTTTTTTTGTCGAGAACCGAAATCAACAAAGCGCCATGTACGGAAAAGACTCTTTTTCATAGGTATTGCACACCGATTTTTTTACTACCGGTTAGAAGAGACAAAAATAGGTATTTTTAAAATTTTTAATTCAATATTTGTTTTCATTTTGATGTTAGATTATTTTTTTGCGTTAAAAGTGGGGTCGAGAATGTTTCTCATTCTGTTGCTAGGGAATGCCTAGATACAGAATTCCGTTTTTGCTTAAGTTATTTATGCATTATTCTCAAAATTAACACCATTTTCATCCCCACATGTTCGCTTCCTTTTAATACATTGAAAACTGGATACGCCTAAAAAACATCTACAATTTGACGTAACCTGTTATTTTCTGACTAAATTCTTCAGTATCATGTGGCATATATTTTTTAAAAAATAACAATTCTTGATTTCTCTCCAGATAGAAAAATCAAACGAGTTCAAACTTGGTGATCGAGAAGTGGACTTTGTGCATCATTTTTTCAACCCATCCACCTGCAATGAAAATTCTTATGCAGCCAATGACGAAGAATAAGGGGCACCATAAGTGTATATTATTTCTTTATGGAAAATTAAAATTATTGTTAATAATAAATTGTTAGAAAAATATATTGTTGCTCAAATTCGTTAGAATATTAATTTCTACTAAATTGAGGGTCTTTCACCAATTTGGTGCCGAATTGTTAACATTATGACAGTTTTCCCTCCGAATGCTCAAGCTCGAAGTCAGTCACAAACATTCACGTGGATAAACAGGTACGAAAATTGAGAGGCTGGATGGGAGTGAGACCGAAGAACGATGATAAAATATTTTCAATTAATGTACCATGTACCAATTGAAAATAAAGACCCTCTAGAAATAAAAATTCCCTCTAGAAATAAAACTGAATTTTAACCTAACCTTGAAATTATGTACTGAATAAGATTTACAGGTAGGTAAGTTTTTGTGAGTGGGTCCCTAAGGACCCTCCACTGCGGCCTTCACCAGGCCTATTGTAGCTCACACCTGGTTATATTTCACCCAATAAGTTCAGTCTCTTAACAAAACTGATAACATTATTGGGTGAGAATGTGTCCAGATCCTCTGGCAGTAGTTGCCCTTTGCCAAATATTGAGAATCAGATCCTCCCCAGCAGGGACAGGTACATAGGATGACGTCTGCCTTCTCATCATCTTCAGTCATAGAAGGCACTCGGCGTTTTCAGCTAGGCCGAGTTTATGCAGATGGTAGTTTAGTCGGCAGTGTCCAGTATATAGGCCTGTTAAAGTTTTCAGGTTTACCCTGTTTAACTCTAAAAGTTTCTTAGCTCTTAATTACAAAAGGTATTTCTATAAACGCCTTCGAATAAACTAATCGTGGTAACTCTTGCCAATATTGGAGAGTTTTCCTTTCAGCCCAGGTTGAGATAGCCATCTTAGTACTCAAAGATATGCCAAGTATCGGTCTGGTCCGATGATTCGTGATCCCGCTCCTTCTCTGGCCAAGGAGTCGGCTATTTCGTTACCTTCCATACCAGAGTGGCCGGGTATCCAGACCAGAGTCACTTTACTGTTTTTGCTCAAATGATTTAGAGCCTTCTGACAATTCCATACCGTTTTGGAGTTCCACCGGTAGGAGCCAAGAGCTTTTATAGTCGCTGGCTATCTAGAAATTTTTTTATCGATCTGCGTGTAAGTTGCATATATTCCAGCCTTCTCACATACAGTTCAATGGCATGAACCTCAGCCTGAAAAACCGTTGCATGAGTACAAGATTTACATTAAATCTGCAAGTCTTGTTCGGTAGCTAAGATCATTTGTCAATTCCACACTAGACATAGACCAATCTCGAACTTGTTACGTTCTCGTCAATATGCCATAAGTAATAGAAAAGACAAAATAATAGCAAACCAGGCTACCCTAAAGAAGACTAAGCAAGGCAGACATAGTGAGTGATAAGTGTATCCCTCTGGTGGTCAGTGCTACTACCCATCAGACATCACTGATATCTTAGTGACTGATAGTGATCTGCAATGCAGGTACCAAGAGCTGCGACTTCTAAGCCTGGTGGACTAAACTATATACTGAACAAAATTTACAGGACAACTACTCAGCAAGAGTCCCGACCTGCGTTGAATTAAACCTGCAAGTCTTGTTTGGTAGCTAAGACCATTTGTCAATTCTGGTGGTCATTACTATTAGCCCTCAGACATCACTGATATCTGGTTAGAGGTCGCTGTCTTGGTACCTGCTTTGCAGGTCACTATCAGTCACTAAGACATCAGTGATGTCTGACGGGTAGTAGCACTGACCATCAGAGGGATACACTTATCACTCACCATGTTTGAAATTATGAAAAAAGAATCATAGCAATAAGCAATTTTTTTTAATTTATATTACATTTTTACTCCGTAGTGAATATATTTTATTTACATATCGAAAAATTTTAAATTAGATTTAAATCAGTGTTCATATATGTAAACTGAACAGCCACTGAAAAATTATTTGCTTCGTATTTTCTTATCAACCTTGACATAACTGTATTTCTTATTTATTTTGAGGGTATAACCTTGATCTGTTACCGCAGTAGCATAATAAAATAATATGTTTTCACTTTTATTGGAAAATGCTGCGTATCCCCGAAGAGCCTCACTGAAGCTTTTTAATGTCCTTTTATCTCCCATAAATATATTATATTCCTCTTTACAATTCTTGGAACAAAAGTTCCCACTGCAATCAGGTAAACCTGAAGGTAAAATATTGAATAAGCAAAAGCTACGTGACGTGAGTACAGTCAAATTTTAAAATAATTCGATCAAAAACAATATATGTGCTGCATAATAAAATAGTTTATTTTTGCACAGAGTAAAATCGTCCCAAAAAAAAATACAAATAATTGCTGCATTACAAGTAATTTTTAATATAAAGGGTACATTTGTTACTGACACATTTCAAAGTGCAATTACATGCTTGTTAATTGAAACAAATGAACAAAGTCATATGTCAATTTATTGGAAAAATAATGCAGTTTTTACTAATATAATTAATTTTTAAAATTAACGTTAGATAAGTGTCCGCCTCGGGTTCTAATGCATTCTCCTAGTCGTTCGTGAAAACACCTCATTAATTCATTTAATAATTCTTGGATTATCATTCGATTTCTCGCGTAATTGCGTCCTTTAGTTCTTATAAAGTTTGGGGATGGTACACCAGATTTCAAGTAGCCACATAGAAAAATGTAACAAAAAAACAAAGCGCATTTAAATAAACTATATCTGATTTCTGGTTCAACCAACGACCAACTGAATCAACATTAAGGAATGTGGAATAACTGTTTTTATTTTGATAGAAAGAATTTAAAAAATTTAAAAATTTAAATGATTCTAATCAACAAGTTTTTAAATTACGATTTATTATTATATGCTGAGAAAAAAGGTTTCAGGGCAACTGATACTATTTGAGATATCAAAACAAAAAATTGTCACTGCAAATTGCAAAACAAATGAACAAAAGAGGACATGCGTATTTCCAGAATATTTATGATGACACCAATTCAATAGTTTTTGTTAGATGAAAGGGCCACAATATCATCACAATGGTAACTCATCATGACACTGTTGAGTCGCTTGAAATGGTAAAGCGCTGGTCTGATATTGAAAAACAAAACGTTGATATCCCACAACTTCAACTCTTCAATAGTTACAATGCATCTATGGAGACTGAATGAATCAGCTGTAATGCCTGGAGGCTCCACTTGCTTGCTTGTGATCACTTTTATTAAAAATATTACACGTCATTATTTGAGATGTTTTGATAAAGGACCTTACACATCTGTGCAGCGAAGTATTCTACAACACGAAGATGGACTTTTTCTGGAAAAAAATAGAAAAACAAATGCAATAACGGTTCTGCCATCTCAGAGCTAGATGGAGATATAATCCTTTGATAATAATAATTGAGACTTAACAAGAACTTTAGTTTTTTTCAATATTTTAGTAGCTAGTAGGGATGACGCCATTACATTACTATATTTCTGAATTTATAGTGACTATCCGTCTAGATCTGACAAATATACAAGTTGTTCTATTTAAAATAAAAAAGTCGAAGTCATTTCCGCTATTCCAACATGTCCGCCGATATCGAATACATCAAAGCCAAAATAAACGAAGAAAGTCTTACCACAACGGCGAGGACGCCTTGTTTCCATAATGCAGTACAGATTATGTACTATAGAATCTTTTATAACTTCAGTATATTATAAAATTGTAAACTTGAGAATATTATCAAGATTTATTATCAGTTTCATATTTCCTTTCAGTTTTTAGTATTTCAGCCGGATATTTCATGTCATAATTTCAGTTACTTTTCATTAATTTAACAGCAGCTATCGCCTGCTTTCTGAACTACAACAATCTGCACTTTTTATACTCTGTTATTTCTCGTTATTGAAAAGCAGTTACAAGACTGATTGACTTCCATTAGATGTTGCACCGGATGTGTATGTTTTTGTTATTTTGGTGCATATAGGTAAGTGCTCCTCAAGTCTTTATTTTTATACCAAAGCAGGAAGATGGCTATTTAAATAAAAATTATTAATTATTATCGTAGAAACTTACCTCTTTTGGTGATATAACAGAAACTTGTACCAATATATAAAAGAAAAAGAATGGGATATTTGCAATATTTCGTCTGTTATTATCAGTTATCACAGAAGCATATCTTTAAATTTATTTAATGGTTGCTCATATTTTTATTAAGTTATTCGGAAGATTGTACAAACGTTTTAGTGGTTTGTATAAGAACATTCTTGGAAATAACTAATTTTAAAGGTGAAGGGCAGTTTTTACCCCAAACTTTTTTAAATGTCACTTTTGTAGCAAAATCTATAAATACATTGTTTCTTGGGAAAATGCATAATACGCAGTGGGGATGTGTCAAATCTCTTGTATCACTAGCCGTGTGCACCAAGTTAAGTATGAAAATTTCGTGTTTCTAGTCCGCTACATCGAATATACAGTGTGGAAACTATGATGGAATAAATTCTGTACCTGTTTTTTAGACATTTCTTGAATAAAATCTGAAGCTTGACAATTTTTGCATTTTACGGACCAAGGACTATAAACGAAGAGGATAGCCGAGTTCGCCTGATTTCTTAGCCGCAGCGGTCGCAGGCAGTGCACTTTCAGACGTACCTCATAACACATCTAAAGTTTGTACGAGCAATATAAACAGAGTAATAAATTAACAGAATTTTAGTTTTAGTCACATGACTATTATGGACGTTTTATTTATTAAATGAAACCTATATTTGAAAAATTATTTGGGCTGTCAGTTTATAAAAATAAGTCAAAAGTATATTTTTTAATATACAGGGAGTCCCATAATTAAGTACCTTTCTTCAAGGGAGCTGATAGACTAGACAAAATAAGTTGAGTTTTGTAAATAAAAATTTGTCTTAAATGACTTCATAAGGGAACTACAACCCCTTAAGGGAAGTAAGTGCAACATAGTTATTTACCAATAAATTATAGCGATAATTCACCCTAATCTCCCTGTAACTACACCAACAAATCATGATATTTAGATAAAAATTTAACGAAATATGAAATTAATAAATGATCAAAATTTTTACAACTTGAGACATTTCGAATTTATTAGCAAATAACTATGTTATACTTACCCCCTGTAAGGGGTTGTAGCTCCCTTATGAACTGTTTAAAGCAACTTATTTTTTCTAGTTCTATCACCCCCTTGAGGGAAGGTACTTAATTATGGGACATCCTGTATAAATATGCTAAGTGTAAAAAGTTGCTTTTATTGCTTGAAAATATGTCACTTATATTCACTTTTTAAAAACAAGTATATAAACACACGTAATATTGATTGCAAATATTTTTATTTATAAATATGTAACAGATGATAATTATTAATATTAAGAAAATAAGACCTATGTAAGGAATAATTATGTTTTAATATAAAAAGACTTTACTTTCTTTCACAACGGATATTGAAACATAGAAAAAGATTTACTTATTTTAATTGTTTATTTAACTTATATTAAAGATGTTTAAACAGACAAAAATTTTTTTGTTTTAAACAACTATTTAAAATTACAATTTTTCAAAATTTGATTTTTATAAGTTGTAAAATCTGTTATTACTAAAAAATGTTATAAAACCTTAAAAGGGATTACAGAATTTTTTAATTTACGAATTTTGCTTCTTTTGCCATCGTCAGCTGTTAAAAGTTTTCTTTTTAAATCATTTTTAAACTGGGCCTGAAAGTTATTGTAATTATTTCGAGTTATCATACTTAATTTACAAAAGTTACAACGAATTTTAAATGGTATCTTCTTTTTCTTTATTTTACTTACTAATTTTCTCACAACTCCAGGGCTCAGTTTTAAGAGAAAACTTAACCAAAACTGTTAAAATGCTCCCGAAAAACTGATTAGAATGCAAACATGTTCAAATACTAATCACAAATTAAGTTTGTGTAAAAACGAAAAAACACACGAAATAAAGTTTAAGACACAACATGTTAATTGTACGATATTCTTAAAAGTTCTTTATCACTCTAAAACATATAAAAATGAAAAAATGGTCACTAAAGACTGACGAGAAAACACATAATATCACAACGTAAACACACAGGCTTTTATTGATAACAGCAATTATGCACTGATGGATACGTCACAACCGTTTACTGCTCCGTCCGTACACAGGCCAACGTTGTTCTTATGGTACTAATCTATCCTCTTTTCATTTATAGTCCTTCATTACGGACTACGTTCGTTGCCTATCCGATATTCTATTTACTATTTATCAGAAATTAATTGGTTCGCAATACTAAGATTACTAAGGAGACATCAAAATTTTTTTATGATATTATTTACGCTGCAATAGATACATATGTGCCAAAAATATTTATTCAGTCAGTTAAATATCCTCAATGGTTTAAAATTGGAACGATGAATTTGAGAGAAAAAGCAAAATTTATAATAAATTAAAAAATGATAGAAATAGCATTCTTTTTACGTAATAATATAGTAACCTCAGATCTAAAATAAAGCTAATGAATAAGCATGATTATGATTCTTTCTTAAACAGTATTCAGGTTTAAATAATAACAATACAAAATCTTTTTTGGTCTTATGTTAAATCAAAGACAACCACTCGAGTAATACCTGAAGTGGTTCATTATAATGCAGTAAACTTTACTAGTGGATCAGAAACGGCCCAAATATTTGCTCAATTCTTTGAATCAGTCTACACAAACAACAATGCCCATTTTTAGAGCGCCAAAAGTAACTGTTATTAAAACTTTAATATTTGTAAATTACATTTTAGCAGAGATAAAGTTTTTGATGAGCTTGCATCTCTGTAACCAGACAATATATCCACTTATTTTGTAAAAATGTGCAGTCCATCACTTGCTCTACCTTTATGCATGATTTTCAATACTTCATTAATTGAAGGAAAATTCCCTTATTTATGAAAACGTGCCTACCTCACGCCTCTCTTTAAATCAGGCGATGCAAACAATGTTATTACTTACAGATCAATTTCTAGGTTGTGATCTATTGCTAAAGTATTTGAATAGCTAGTAACAAGTAAATTGTACCTTGAAATTGAAAAAATAATAGTTCCTGAAGAGCATGGTTATCCAACAGGAAAGTCAACTTGCTGAAATTTTTCAATTTATAGTAATCACATTACCGAAGCTAGTGAAGAGGGGATGCAGCTATATTATATTTACACTGACTTTAAAAAAGCATTTGATAGAGTGAATCATACCATCCTGTAAAAAATGCAAAGAGATAGGTCTTGATTTAACTTCATTTTGTCCATCGTCTGGCGTTCCTCAAGGTTCACACTTAAGTCCACTCCTATTTTTAATATTTATATATGATATATTATTAGAATTAGAATACAAAATACTATTATTCCAAAATGATTTAAAATATTTATTAAAGTAGAAAGTTATTCCGATTGTCAAATATTGCAAACAAAATGTTAACCTGGAGTGTAAATAACAAAATGAAATTAAATATAAATAAATGTAAAACGTTAATTTTTCTCAAGAAGAAGTCTCCAATATTATTTAATTATGGTACAGATGGAGTGGATCTTGCTGGTGTAAATTCTATAGATGATTTAGGAGTGACATTTACTAGCGATTTTAGTTATAACCTACATATTGATAAAAAAATTAAAAAGGCATATAAGATGTGTGAATTTATCTGTAGGCACTGTGCCGATTTTAAAGATATAAATGCAATTTTAATATTGTATAGATCATTAGTAGTTAGTGGTTTGGAGTACTGTTCAGTAATCTGGAATCCAAAATACATGAATAATATAAATAGGATTTAGAATTTACAAAATAAATTTGCCAAGTTTATTTTATATAAATTAAATATTAACAATAATGAGCTTAATTACGATGATACAATACATATGATTGACTTAGATTCACTAAAAAAAGCGAGAATTTATAAACGAGATAACTTTTTCTTTTAAGATCATAAACAACATGTATAAAGTACTAAAATTAAGGAAATATTTCCCTCTACGGGTACCATCTTATAACACAAGAAATCAAAAGTTAATGTATATCGAACATCATAACACAACATATAGGCAACATTCAATGAAGCATCGCTTACGCCAAGGTAAATTATATATCTAATGATATTGACATATTTAACATAACTTTTGAGCACTTGAAAAAATGTTGTAAATACAATTTGTAGTTCTAGATTGACATTTTCATACATATTTTTATACAAAAATACCTTCAATTAAAATACTGTACAATTTTTAGCATATTCAGTTTTAATATAATTTTTAGGTTAATTAATATAATAATTTACATCAATTTTGTATTATTTGGATTTGTAACTTATTATGTACTGAGTAAATAAATAAATAAATTTATAAAAATATTCTCTAGTGATTGCATAAATTCTTCTCATCATTTCCTTGCAGAAGTCTATTTTATGTTCGGGATCATTTTCACATAACTCACGTGTTAGTTGCAGTTTGTAAGGTTGGATTTTTTCCTGATTCAGTGATTCTAAAACAGATGTATGTCCTATATTATTTTCACCTGCAATTTGTGATGTAAACTTGTGGAATTTTCTTCTATTGCTAGCATCACATTTAATTTACTGTCATCGTCCACAAAAAATGACCCCTTTTGATTAATTTTTTGACATTGCCAAGTTCTCTGATTTGTTTTTCAATTTGATCACTGTTCCTTGAGACATAGTTGGTAAGTCGGGATATTCTTGACGAAACATATATATACCACCTCAACTTGTGTCTCTCCTATCTCTAAACCCAATCACTGATAAATTGAAATTATCAAATTAAAGAATTATTTTTCCTTCAAATGTTATTTGCTTAATTTGTATTTGCAACCACTAAAATACGTATCCCGTAATAAACAAAAATTTACGTATTTCAGATTTTATTCGAGAAATGTATAAAAATCCAGTCGTGGAGTGGGTTGGAACCTTTGATAAGATGATAACACTGACATAGTTTTCCACGATACACCAAATCACTATATACTCCACTCGACGTGCGTTTCGCCAACCTAGTTTTCCTCATCTGGAGATGATTAAAAAAAAAACAGTTTATTTTTATGTAGAGATGAAATATTGATATTCAACATTTCTATTGTAATGCACCTAATATTGATTTTAGGAAATACGTTTAATACATAAAGTGCATTTATTTTGATAATCTAACAGCCTTTGAATTGGCATACTATTTGTAGATCACACTGTACAAGGAATTTCATTGTCTGTAAAATTTTAAATCTATTAAGAAAAAAGCCACTGAAATGATCGCCAATATTTTGAGAGCTCTATAAACCGTTATGTACTATACCGGGTGTCAACGGAATCATTAGACAAGCCATAGTTTCCAGAGTTTTCAAGATGTAACTCTTAAACTTGACAGGGGTAATATATACCAAAAAGGGCCAATTTTTCATTATTTGACACTTTTCCATCATTTCCAGTTTCTCCAGAAATGACCACAAATTTGAAATTTTAAGTGGAACCTCCTGTATATGAATTCCGTAGATGATTTTAAGTATGATTGCATAGTTTTTAAAATTGTTTGGACTACTTTATTTTTTAGGGCTACTTTTATTTTTGCATCTAGAGTAGAGTGAATACACTCAAATCAATTGAATAAAACTAGATTCAAAGCAATCATTTTGTCAAGAAAACAATGCTGTAAATAAAAAAAGTGTGCTGTTCGAAATAATTTATTTTAATAATAAAAAACCAAATGAAAGAATAATAATTATTCTTTTAATTATTAAAAGTTAGTAAATGTTCAAAGTGCATTTCCACTTTTTCTTCAAATTTTCTGGATCGGTCAATGTTGTTTTGCATAACATTTCGCAACAAAACAGGAGTTATACCTGCAAAAACCTCGCGGATTCGATTTTGTAAAATTTGTGACGTACCTCGTTGCTCTACGCAAGAGCAGAAGTGTCACTTTGACGCCCAACACTATGGCGGTGCACAGGGTACGGATATCTCGGGCGCCAGTTTCTGTTTAGAGTGCAGAAACACCACTTTACTCCATCGGCGGGACGATAGAGGCCGGGCAACTGCAGTGAAGATACGGCTAAGCCAGGGGTCGGGAAAAAGGGAACTTACATACTACAGTTAAGGAACAGACTCTCATTCAATATATGTACATTTATTCTACACACTAATTATTATTTACACTTTATATACACCTTAGTAACTACAACTTATCCTACAAGCGGTCTTATAATACAAGCAGCGGTCTTATACTACAAGCGGTCTTATACTACCAGCGGTCTTATACTACCAGCGGTCTTATACTACAAACTTATACTACAAACTTATACTACAAACTTATACTACAACGGTCTTAACTACGGGCGAGCGGGGGCAGTAAGCGGGCGGTCAAGCCGGTGAAAGAAGCGGTGAAACGGTAAACGGCAATAAATTAATCGATCATAAGCAGACGGCGGACGGATACCAAGAGGGGAAGCACGCGCCTAAAGCCCGGAAAGTACTCACCAGCCAAGTAATACCGATTATTTACCAAACCTTTATCAAACCTTGCTACCTACTTCGGGTCCTGGGCTGCTTCCTCTCTGGAGCGGTCGGTGTCGGCACGTCTGGTCGGTACGGGCGGCAGCAACGGACTGTTCTCGGGTACTCTGAAAATCCTCAAGTTACTAAATTCTGCCAAAAAGCAGAAGTAGGATGAGCGCGGTAGTCATGCGCGAAATATTGCAACTACGTCACCGTTTATCGACTTAGAAAAATTCGCAATTACCTTTGTATACCTATATACCTCTACTCACAAGTTTAATTACTATCCAAGTCGGCGTGGTGCTTCGGGTGGCGTTCAGACGGAGACTAATTTAATTGGTAAAATCCTCATGCTACTAAACACTGCCAAAAAGCAGAAGTAGGATGAGATACGGTAGTCATGCGCAGTTTATTACAGCTACGTCACCCGTTTGTGGCCTTTATAATTCGATAAATACTGCTTCGTGATACACCGGAAGCCTCAGCTACTTTCCTGATCGATTGAGTATTATCCATCTGCAAATGACCCAGAACTGCCACTTCGACTGCTTCATTCCTAATCGGTCGCTGAGGTTCATGCTTTTTGTTTCCTACAGAACCTGTTTCCATAAATTTTGTCAATAATTGTAAAACATACTGAGAACCAACCCTTATATCTGGGTGATTTCTATTGAATATACGCTCCGTAGCTCTAGCACGGTTATCGTTTTTAAAATAAATGCTGACAATTTCTATTCTTTCCTGAAGGGTATAAACCATTTTGACAACTCACTCTGGTAAAATGTATCTCGATTTAAAATTGGTTGTGAACAAATTAATGTTCAAAGGCTATCAAATACTTATGAGTCTTTTATTATTCTAAAACTAAATGGACAAGGAAAGTGTTTTTTGTCGAAAAAACTCGTGTTGATTTGAGAGTACTAAAAAACGTAGTTTTTTTTATAAATTCCAATACCTAGTGCCGTGTATTATAGATTTTTTAAACGATTTCGATTGTGTGTAATCATCAAAAATAAAATTATTTTCCTTAAGAACGAATCGATAAAAAAAATACACAGTTATGTAGGGAATTGAAAGACCTTTCAAAAGATGTATCACTCGACCCCCTTGCCATTTGAATTCTTTGAGGGGATGGCCGTGTAGGGTAGAGGGATGATGATAGGTATACAAATATTACATTAAAATATGTTCCCCTTGGAAACAAGGTCGACGTGTTTCACCAATTTTTCAAAAAACTTTTATCTCCAAAGTTAATCAGGGTGCCTACTTTGGCTGGGATACCCTGTATATTACCCTTGCCAAGTTTAAGACTTACATCTTGAAAACTCTAGAAACTATGGCTTGTCTAACAATTCCGTTGACACCCGGTATAACATAAACAGTAAAATGCAAATGTAGCATGTTTAAAGCCACTTCACCGAGAGTTCATTAAATATCATCAGTAACTCGTTGATTTCCCCCGCAATGCCGTTGTACACTACAACGCACCTGGTTCTATGATCTGATTATTGCGATTAGTACAAAGCCCCGAATATATAATAATAGTGATGCAAAACACGTCAAATACCATTTATGACCTATTGACCTAGTAGAGCATCATAAAATGCATGCATATTGCACCTAGGATTCAATTTCATTGCCGCTATCTTTGCGATACACATACCAAATTTTAGACATAAAATTTTATATATGGTACCTTCTGCACATTTTTATTTCTAAGACTGAAGGATAATATTAACATGGTGTAAGGAGATTTACGCCAATAGTTTATGCGCAGCATTTTTATACGACAGATAAAATAGTTTTAGTTTTACAAAATTGATGATCATTTTCCAAGCATTTAGACAAATATGAGTTGCTCTACAATATCACAAAGTTAAACATTCTTTCAATATTTATATTAATAATAATAAACCATTTATTATTCACTAAAATATCTACATTATTGCAGAAATTACATTTCAAAATAAATAGAACTTAGGAAATTTACATTAGGGTAAATAAAAGGCAACAGGTTCAGTTTACTGACATAGTCAGCAACTGTTCTTCCTCCCAAGCCTAAATTCTTTGTGAAATATTGTTTTATGGCATATTAATTTAAAAAAAATACATAATATACATAGACGTAAAAGAATGTGTAATACAAAAAAAACAATCACAAAATACAGCAGAACGAACTTTTTTTAACGGACTTTTTTTAAAACTGTGACATGATAGTTCTATAAAAAAGTGACTTATTTATACAACCAGCAAGGTTATGAGAAAATGACTTTTTCGTCGAATGTTTACGTTATGAATATCACATCAATCAGACAGCTTGTTGAGGAGGTTAGATGGTGACTTAAATTTTAAAATTTTATGATGCAATGATGAAATGATGCAATGTGAAGCCTTCGACTATTATATATATATATATATATATATATATATATATATATATATATATATATATATATATATATATATATATATATATATATATATATATATATATATATATATATATATATATATATATATATATATATATATATATATATATATATATATATATGTAGTATAAAATTTGTAATAAGACACGGTATTTTGTATAAAAGAAAAAGAACAGTTTTATTTTAATTCAGTTTTGCTTTAAGTCATAAAATATAAAAACTAAAAAGGGTCGTACATCTAAATAAATACAAATATAAAGGGAAAAAATCAAGGAGCAAAATCAGATTACAGTGTGAACACTGAAATCTGCTCTTCCATTTAACTTCGACAAGTAATAAACCTAAGGTAAGTATCACATTAAGTTAACTACACACAGTATATTTGTTTTTAAGTAGTTGTAGTGGTGGAATATAAGATAAAGTAAATTATTTCGTTAATTCTTTTGTTTTTTAAGCAACATCGCTTGCATATGTTTTTTATAGGCTACTACTTTAAGACTTTTTAGAATATCTTCTAAGCTATTATATATTTTATAAATGTTGAAAGTAAAGTATCTTCGAACTGTGCTGTCCTATGTGATGAAGCAGCCAAGGTATTCTTATTCCTAACATTCACATTATGTATTTCTGAACGAGTTACAATTTTTGTCACATAAATAACTACGTTTGTCATTAAGAATAATTGAATGAAACAGAGTTGATGACTGTAAAGTAAACCGGTTTTGCATATTAAGCCACTACTGTATTTCTGTAAGTTTATGCGATATATGGTCATATTTTCATATGCCGAAAGGCAGGAGTTCTGAACTTTTTGTATCATATACTTATAGGCCGATTCTAAAAAAAAATAGTAAACGGTAGAACAATAAGACGATCGTTTTAGAAAGGATACTTTTTATTTTCGTTCTTAGATACGATATGATATGAGGATACAAAAATCGCATAGAGCTATAAGCCTTCTGTATACATTTGGATACATGTAATTTAAATCTAAATGAATTGTCCATCCATAATCCCAAATTGTTTGCCTCATTAACTACTTCAAGATTGACATTGTTTTGCTTTAACTTTTCTTATTTGGCATACTTCTGATACAAAGTATTTGTGTCAAATAATAAAACCTTAGTTTTTGATATGTTAAAAGATAAGGCATTGTCTTTGGAAGTTTTTAAAATCGATTCTAATTTAACATTTACGTTGTCGACAGCCAACTTTAACTCATCACGTTTAAAAGACAATATCGTAGCGTCAGCATACATGTGCACTTTAGAATGGTTTATGTATTTATGAAAATTAGTTGTATAAATACAAAACAACAGCGGACCAAGTATAGATCCCTGAGGTACACCTAATGTCAACTGCATTGGATCGGAAATGGTGTTGTCAATTTTAACAAATTGAATTTCATTGGCAAGATAGATTAATGTCATTGTGGTTACCAAAGTTACAATCTACCAATTTAAAATGTCAAGATAAATATGACAAATGTTTATAATTTGAATTATATAATTGAAATATTTTTTTAAATAACATGTTCGTGTTTACCAACCCTCTGAGGAGTTCCGAATGAATGAAAGACGTTATATTTCCGGCTTAGGGGTTTCTGTTTTTGTGTTCTAATAGGAGGGAACCATTGTTTAAAGGTAACAATTTTATTTTTGCTGTCAATCAGTGGCGGCTGGTGAAATTTAGGGTATGTCATATCTAAGTATTAGAGCATGGGATTCAAGCGATACTTTAAGGGGTAATTATCAAGACTAATGAAGAAAAAAAACTGCGATTGAAATTTGCGAAAAAAGTTGGAAAAATTGTGTCTCCAAGGTTATTTTTTAAATGATTTGTAAAATTTTTGAAAAATTTTTTACCAGAATCAGGTGGAAAATATAACGACAGATTTAAAATTTCATCAAAAAATATTGGTTTTCTATAAAGTTACACCGTTTTGAAATTTTATATTAGATTCATTTTTCACTGTGCAAATTTCAAAAAGGTACAATTTTGTAAAAAAAAAATTATGAAATTTGAAATCTGTCGTTATATTTTCCACCTGATTCTGAAAAAAATATTTTACAAATCATTTAAAAAATAACTTTGGAGGCTCACAATTTTTCCAACTTTTTTTCGCAAAACTTCTTCATTTAGGATTGTTAGTTACGCCTTAAAGTATCGCTTGGGTCCCATGCTCCAATACTAAAATATGACATAGCCTAAATTTCACCGGCCGCTACTGTTGTTAATATTTTTTTTATTTCTATATTTCTTTGCTTCTA
This sequence comes from Rhamnusium bicolor, assembly GCA_029963845.1. Taxonomy (NCBI): domain Eukaryota; kingdom Metazoa; phylum Arthropoda; class Insecta; order Coleoptera; family Cerambycidae; genus Rhamnusium; species Rhamnusium bicolor. The sequence continues at coordinate 22,527 of JANEYF010004191.1, forward strand.
ATACTAAGAATACTATTATTTAATCCAGTGTCATTCTTGTTCCTAGATGAGCAGTTGTTTTAATAGTTTCTGCAATAAAATATATTTGAAGTGTTTGATTTACCGAGAACTTTTATACTAGCTTATTCAGATAAGAATGATAGTATAAAATGTAAGAAAGTATAGGTATTTATTATTATTATATTAGGTTTGAAAAGATGCTTCCAATAATTTTTTTCTAGAGGTATTAAAGGGATTACATATCCCAAATTAAATCATATTTGATTGAAATTTAAATAAAATAATATTGGTACATATGCACTTTTGTTTAGAAATTGTATGTGTGCAAATAAATATGAATTAAAAATAAAGTTATATCTCAAAATGTGTTCCGAGATTTAAAAAACCTCTTCTCCAGATGTGTAAAAATATAAATATAAAAAGTTTAACTTAAAGCTTAAAGTTTGCTAGCCACTTTCTGATTGTGGCTCTTGTAGCAAATAAGAACTATAAGCAACATAATAGTAATATCTGTTTGCATATGACGTTCTATTTCCTTTCGATGACCATACCACATCATTGATTATGGCAAGTGCTTTCAAAATTACAAAAAAATCTGTGTTTTGGCTTGATTCAATTTTTCCACTTTGTAGTCCTGCTGACAAAATGTCAAATATGTTGCTGTTGTTGACTCATAAGTCATAACTAAAAATAAATATAGAGGTATGTGGTGTTCCAGCTTAGACATAAAATATAAAAGCTCAATTATCTATAACTTCTGTTTAAAATATATATTTTTATAATAATCATTCTTTC
>JANEYF010004192.1:0-109466 GCA_029963845.1 Rhamnusium bicolor
TAGTTTTCCACCATATACGGCAATCGACGCGCGTTTCGCCAACCAATTTGGCATCATCTGGAGATTTTTAAAACTGTTTTAATAATGTCAGATGATGCGAACTGATTGGCGATACTACGTCGAATACGGTATATATGGTATTTTGTGTTTCGTGGAAAACTAAGTCTCATATTTTCAAATTTTCAATATATTGGTAACCTCTAATGGCAACTAAGCTGGTCAAATATAAAAGCGGGACACCTTGACATTTTGTTGGATTTTCAACAGTTATCGTTTTTAGCTGTGTGACCCGATTTAAACTTTTTTTGCAAATTTTAAAAATCAATAGCGTTTGATGTATGCAATTAGTTTTTCCAATTTCTTCAATATATATATATATATATATATATATATATATATATATATATATATATATATATATATATATATATATATATATATATATATATATATATGTATATATATATATATATATATATATATATATATATATATATATAAAAATAAATATGTATATATATATATATATATATATATATATATATATATATATAAAAAAAAAAAAAAAAAAAAAAATATATATACGGTCCCTCTCCGGGCCTATCACCTACGCGGGAGTATACCCGGAAAACGAATTTAATATATATATATATATATATATATATATATATATATATATATATATATATATATATATATATATATATATATATATATATATATATATATATATATATATATATATATATATATATATATATATATATATATATATACAGGGTGAAGACGGTGGGTGGTGTAATAAAAGTATATGGAGAACGGATCAACCGATTGCTTTGAAATTTTAGTTACCAAGATAATCAAGTATGATCTCTCCAACTAAAATAATTTCGAAATTGCGGTGTTGCCACTTATACGTAAAACTGGCAACATCTTCGTTGTTTTTAAAAGGAATACCCTGCATAATTTTGTATTTTTTGGATTGCCGTCTCTTTCTGAGTAACTTTTTGTTAATTTTTTTCCCTATACCTATCTCAAGCCGTTTTCGAGATAATAATTCTTTTCTGAATTTGTACTTAAAAATTTGACTTTCAGTAAATCATTGTTTTCTCTAACTACGCAGCAATTAAAAGATAATTTTTTAGTTACTGACTGAACAGCACAGCCTGGGGCATCTCCTGCATTAATCAAATGTTTCGAATATCATACAGGGTGAGTTAGAGAATGCTTTCTATAAGTGACTTAGAAAAATGCACGAAAGTCAATTTTTAAATGGAATGCGCTATATATTATTACTGATTAGGAAAGGCGATACATTTACCTGTTTAATGAGGTATATACTCTATACCTAATACGAACCGTTCTCGATTTATGGGCGCTTTTCTGTAACCTTACCAAGAATATTAGTCTTTTGGTATATCATAACGGGTGGGCCATGAAATTTTGTTTTGTCATTTTTAATGACAACAGATGTTATTTTTCTAAATAAATTTGACGTTAGTGATATTTGCACCCTATTTGAATAGCTGTAGCACAAATATGACAGAAAATAATTATACAAACACAGTTTTAATGGATTTGTTTATTAGCTATGGACAGTGCAATAAGATTATCAGCAGAACTTGTAGATCAGAGGAATTTTATAAATTTTGGTTCGTCATTAAGAGAAGCAGAGAAATTTACCTAAACCTGTGACATCTGACGAGGTAAGAGGAAGTCAATGTCCTAGCATATTTTCATGCAAATCACCATATTCCATACGTTGTGCTCAACAGGATTTAGGATTGCCATATTCATCCATTCGAAGAATACTAGCAAACCATAAAATGCATAATTACAAATTTAGGTCAAGGAGAGCAATTTCTCATGTATCAGGATTATCTACAGAGAATAGAATTTTGTGAAATGTTACTTGTACGTATGCAAGAGGACCCCAATTTTTAAAGAAAATTATATGGACTGGATATCATCGCTATCAGTAATTAATATAAGTACTTATCGTTAGTATAGGTTTTTATTAGCGTAGGGAAAATATTTTCGACATCGTTTTGTCAAAACCTACTTTCCGCCTCAATTCGATATGAAAAAACCTATTTTGTCAACAAAGGTTACCGCATAGAGGAGTATCTTTGGGTGCTGATAATTACTGAATCAACAAATATAATTATAGCTATCACTGAAATAAATGACTGATTTGTTTCAAAAGTATAATTTTCAGGTACAACTTTAGAATAGGTGGAGGTGAAATTATTCAATATTTCTAGCACTTAATTTTTTTTTAAATGATATAATAGAAATACCCACAAATATTACATAAAATATAGAACCGTCATAAACTTGGGTACATTTTACTTTGTCTTTTATCACTTATATTATTATAACTTTACTGTGGTTTTAACACGTTGACGTGCCGTTTTCAAACGATTCTAAATTAAATTAAAAATGCAGTACCGTTAACGTTTGGTTATTTCATTATGATCAATTATCACAAAGTAGCAGCTTACACAATTCAATTTTTGTGATAATAGACTATAACTAATTCCATGTCCAAAACTGTTGAAACAAAAGATTATACTTATTAATTTATTCAGTAGTATTTGGAAAACTGTAGTCTTCTTAATGGTGAGAAATGAGAATATCTAAAATTTCAAAATTTATACGAAGAAAATTATGTTCAGTTTCTTCGTATAAATTTATATAATTTCATTTATTATGGTATTTCTATATTCATTTATTTTGAAATTACTGTGTTATCGTCATTATTCATTTTTACATAAGAGATGTTTTGTCAAAGTCCATGAAAAGTACAATACCGGCTCGTGACTAGTTAAAATTAAATTATGTGAAATAATTTCATCGAAGCCATAATAAAAAAACAAAGATAATGGTAATTTGAGGGCGGTGCGAGATGGAACAGATAAATCCATTTGATGGTGATCAGATACGATCATTTAGGCTGGTTCAAAGTACGGGTTACAAAATGCGGCCTTTTATAATGAAGGCATTATTATATTCTGCACGCTTAATGTGTGAAAAATATGTTGTTATTGTTGTAGTACCGCCATATTTTTGTGTTTATGAAGAAGGTAATTATTTATCAGGTTTCTCTTTTAGTGTACATGCAATTTGATTGATACGTAACATACTTTGTTGTTATGACAAGTGGAGGTAGTCTTATAATGCAATAGTCGAACAATGAAATGTAAGAAATTCTTTCTCACCGCAACACAATATGCAACATTATTATGCCCTATAGGTTAGTCGAAATATTTTCTTTACAGATTTGATGTGGCTAATTCTTCTTTGCACTATAAACAGGATTATTACAAAAACATGCATCGGTTTTAGGGCCAAATTCAGAAACCTCATTAATTCTCCATTCACATTTATCTGGAGTTAACTGTATTCATAAACAAATTTTGTTGAATTAGACACTCAAACTTCCTAATATTTAGAGGGAAAAGTTAGTAACAAATGGTCGAGGAAATCCCTCAAACTGCAATACGTTTTTGTTTTTTTATGAAAATTAGTTTACATACTAATAACGAACTATAAATGTTTCCGATTGTCAAGAAAAATGATTCAGCAATTTTCTATTTCTTAAGTAAGAATAACAGAATAGTAATAATTTAAGCATATTAAAACAAAAATGTTGAAATAATGTTAAACAGAGTTTACCTAAAACTAATAATTTTATTCATTTTGCTACAGCTGACTATTTATTTTCAATCGACCTCTCTCATTGTGGAATCACAGCTTAAATTAAGCTGTGGTGGAGTGAAGTGACGGTTTTTTTACAACGTAGAACATATTCTTGTTAATTGGGTTATTTTCTATACGAAATTGACATTTACGATATTGTTGCAAGTACCAATCAAATTTATTGATAAAAGCAATCAAAGTCTACAATAATTAAACATAATTTTCCTAAGTTTGAAAGCACATGAGTAGGGCTGGTATTCAAGTCAGTTTTAGTGCCAAAACAAATATGGATGGACCTTCGAAAATGAGTATCGAACAAATCAAGAATCATTACCAGAACAGTAAGAAAAGTGTTACATGGTTATTGTTCGGATAAAAATTGCAACTATAAGTGTGGTTACATAATTACATATATTTTTTATTTATTTTCTTTTTAATAATTTTGTTACAATATGGACAGAGGTAAGTTCACGACGAGCCACAGTTTTGATTTGAATTAAAATTTTTTGCTTCAAAATTAGACCTATAATATGTAATTATTATTTTCTTGGCATTTTTTTATGCAACCCCCACACTTATAGATAGATTTTTGGAATCATAAAAATATTTCATCTCCAGAAAATACCAAAAAGACTACACCTATTGCCATTAACGACATTAACTTCTTATTTGCTGAGATAACAATGGTCGCGTTATCACGCGGTAGCGGTAAACTAAGCGATCAATTACGTGACTGATCAGTTGTGAGATGAACGGTGTTTTCTGGCGCTGTGCTTGTCAAAGTGCATTAGATGTTTTGTGTGTCAGAAATGCCAGAATAAAGATTTGGTGTTTGGTTTATATCTATTATGTATGGTGTAAAATTGTTTATGTTTTGGGCTGTAAGCACAGAAAATGATAATTTAAGTTATATTGTCGACAAAACAGATATTGTAGGTTATGTTTTATTTCTTCAAATTGATCAGTGATAATGGATCATGTATTATGCAATTATTTAGCTACATAAAATGGTTGTCGATAACTTCGAACACCTGTCCTGTGATTAGTCAGATCTTTGTAGTTCGAATGAAATGGTCAGTGAGCGCTCTCGATCATTCACCGTGATGAACGTTGCGTTCAATGCAATGACACAATTTTTTTGATTCTCTGCATTTTACAAGGGCCTGTCATGAACTTGTCGCACACTGTAGAACAAAACGTTAATCTTTTAAGTTTTAAAAGATGATGTCGATATTTCGCAAAACCTAATGTATTAAACAAGTATGTATAGCTTGTCAGATCAAGGCAACTATGCCGATATTATACACTATCGTTTTAAATTAATTAGTCAATTTATTGTGAAGAATATAAATAAATAATGAACCTCTTTTTGCTTATTACAATACATTCATTCATGCAGATATATTGTGTTTTGTTTATTTCACAAATTATCTACTTTGAAACTTACAACTTAATTATACCCACTAGTTCAAAATCGTCGTATTGCATAAATTATTTTGAAATTATTAATTTTTATATAATTTACATGAGAGCTCCATTTTTTAACTCAATAAACCTTAACGTTTTCAATTTAACGAATTTTAAAAAATATGACATATTATTTGTTTCGTATTTATACATTTCTACAAGCCATTGTGTGGCAACGTGCGTTTTCTGAGTTCGACGGAATAGAATTTTCGCGCTAAAACTGTAATAATTGTTTAATCTAACTCTTCTTCCCAGTACCTCTTGATACTCAGAGGGTTTATTTAAGAACAGCATTCGTGGTAGTGTGCGTATTTTTGTCAAAATATATGCAAAAACGGTGAGAGAGAAAAACATTGCCAATCGGAGTTACATTTGACGGCATTTTGTTTTTATTTTTTAGTATTTGTAAACTATTCTTAATTCATTCCCGGCTTAAGAATGAATTTGCTGCGCAAGCCCGTTGACAGGTCTCGAAAAGAGAACATTTAGCCGAAGCAGAGACAACCACGAGACATTCAAGTACATATAAAAATTTGTTCAGTTTTAGGTATAATTATTGATATATGTACTTCCATCCTTGTTGTATATAGGTGCTGCTCAATTAATTAATCTTTGTTGCAGTTTGGAAAGATTTTCATAGATGCCGCTGGCGCTTGAGAACGCCATCATTGATGTTAGATCCGGTCGCCATATTGTTTGTTTTGATGCTGATGTGTGTGGTGCCTGTCGTTTTTTATTTTATACTGGATTACGAACTGTAAAATAGTGTGACTTTTAAATACTATTTTATTTGAACTTTTTATTAGTGTTAGTGTAATATTTAATTTTATTATAACCATGCCACAAAAACATTGTCTTATTTGTGGATTCAATATAGATCAGGTAGAAAAAATGCACTACTTTCCAGTCAATGACCAAAAAGTAAGTTTGTGTTTTGTGTTTTATAGGTATTTAAATAAAATTGTTTCCTTCTTGTTAGGTCCAAAATTTGGCAAGAAATGATGGGAATAAAATGTGTGCCTGATATATCACTTCGCAACTATTTGATTTGCAATCGTCATTCTTCTATAGACAGTTACATGAACCTTGCAACATGGAGGCTGCGTGCTGATGCTGTTCCCACATTATTCCCATGCCAAGTATAACTGGATCCTTCACAAGAAATGGTAATTCAAAGAAATGTAGAGCTTACAAATGATCAAGAGCTTTTAGAAAGTACCAATACAGGCATAGGTATGTTATAGTTATTGGTTACTTACTTCTATTACTTGAAGTATGTACACTCTACGTTCTTATTATTGTACTGTGTTACTCAGCGATTGTAAGTTGATAAGTCAGATTCGCTGATGCCTCTGTATCACATACTCATTTTTCTATTTTCTGTCAAGCTACAAACATCATACTACTTAATTTGCAAGATTGCATATGTATAAAAAAGACATTTTTTGCATGTAAAGCTTTGTGGCTGTGTTGTTAGCAAAATCACATTTTTTATCTGAATTTGAGCAGTACATGGATATTGTATTACAGGAGAAGCAGTAATTGAATACCCAATTCCAAGCTGTTCCAGTTTGCAAAGGAGTCCAAGTACCCCTACGCACCTATCCATGTTTCGAGGTATTAAGGGAGTCTCTCGTGTTGATGCTTCTCCTAGAAAGCTGTTCGCGCTGGCTGTGGGTGCGGAGACAATCCAACAGACGCACAGTGGGCCAAAACAAAAAAAAAGTGGCCAAAAATCAATTTTTATGAAAGTGCAAATATTTATTTTACATTCCTTTGGTACTTAAATAGATACCTAATACATCCTTTCCTGGAAGCCCATACTCATTAAGCGAAATTTCTACCTGCTAGAGCCCTTCAAACAAGACACTTTATTGTAGACTGACTCATTGCGTCGCCACCTCATTCTATAGCCAGACTTTGACTAGTGATTGTATTTAGAAGACGTTTGTGTTTAAAGTGCAATTTTTCAAGAAACTGAAGTAAGGTATGTACATTATTTTACATATATTGATATGTTAATTATTCTTGTATATATGGCAATTATTTACCTAAAACGTGGGGCTGCTGAATTTGTTTTTTTTTTTCGTATTAGTCAGGTTTGCATGGAGAAACAAAAAAAAGTCCTACGAGGTCATGCTCCAAAAAAATATTAAAAAAAATACCTTGTATATTGCTAAATACCGTACTCAAAAACTGTAGGCCCATTCAGCCCCATTTACAAAATATTGTTAATTCTCTCAGACGCTGCGTGTGCATGTAGTTAGTATCAAAGCGCATTCCGCTATTTCCAAAATAAATAAATTCACTATTTCTCCAATTACAAAAATATTGAATTGAATTTTGTATTATTGATTTATATAGCAATTTAGTACACATTAGGGTGGTCCAAAAAACACGCGACATTTTGAAAAATTTATGCATATGTATCTAAAGTTGAAAAACAGGCTTTTTTGGATAATTTCTTCATTTTAACAGAACTTACGCACATGTTTCTTAGAAATCTGCTTTTTGGTATCAGTTATAGTCATGTGAGGAAGTATAAACAAAATGTTAGGGCCAAAATAAAAAATTAAAAAACAATCGAACAGGCGCTTTTTGCAAATTTTAAGGTCGTTGAGCATTCCCTAAATGTGGACCGATTTGACTGAAATTTAACATGAGTTCATTTTAGATACAAACGCATAAACTGAGGGAGTGATAACCTCATTTTTCAAAATTTCGTGTTTTTTTAACCACCAAAAACACACATCACACATTGCTTTTAGTAAAATTTTCCATGTTTATTTCCAGGAAACCTATGACATCGAAATGTTAACAAGGAGACATCTTTTTGATATTTTGTATGACAAGAAGGGCGAGGGACATTCTTCTCAGACTGAACATTTGTTCAACTATTTGTTGCGTCATTACAACGTTGAAAATGACGAAACCGCTGCAGTACGACTGAAGAAAATCAATTACAAGTTCTGCAGTTCCGTTTACTCAAGACTACAAGCAGTTTCAAATTATATTCCAAGGTTTTTAGAAAAAAATGGATCTTAGTTAAGCAAGCCTTTTATTTTCGGTGACGAGGCCAGCGATGAACCACAGCCTACTTCTTCAGAAAGTGGCGTTAGTCGTGGACGTCCTAGACTACCCTATTCAGAAAGTAGTTCAAGAAGTATTTAGATTTTATTCAGTTTTTTGCGATTATCACCCCCTAAGAACCACCCTATTTCATCAAGGAAATTTTTTTCACTCTACTCTGTTAATTTGGAGGTCGAATTCTATACATGTCTGAAGTTTTAGGATATTACTCAGTTTTTCGTTATCCACCCCTAAAAACTGCCCTATTTCATCAAAAGGATTTTTTAAACTATTTTTCCGTTAATTTACATTCTGAATTCTCTACGAATTCAAAGTTTCAGAATTTTACTTAGTTATTTCGATTTGCATCCCCTAAAAACCACCCCAATTTACAATACAAATTTTTTCATTATTTTTCCTGTAATCATGAGCTTATTTTGGACCAGTTTTGCAAATATCAGAATTTTGGCCACTTTCTTTTTGTTTTGGCCCACTGTGAGACGTGCAGTTTTCAGCCAGTCTAAAAACTCAAATTTTAAATGGGTTGACGAAACAAAAAGCAAGGAACAATGGCAACTTTATCAGTTGCTTATGTCAGTGGGTTCATTGTGAAAAAGCTTCTTGAGCGTACAGATTGTGCAACCTGCTGTTACCAGTTGTTGTTAAGTCCGGAGTCGCCTCATAATTTATTTATCAGTTTTAAGGAATGGTCAGATACAGAACATTTGCTATATCCTTCAGAACCGTTAGTGGTGGCTGTAGGTCAGGCCATCACAATATTAGAAAACACATTAGATACCTTTTGCCATAAACCCAAGATTTCTGTTATAGTTACCGAATTCATCTTTGATAATGTGAACTTCTCATGGTATTCCTGTTCTGACCATTATGAAATTGTAACCAGGAGATCGTGAAAGCTGTGTGGAAAATTGGTATTCCTTGGTGGTGTAAAAGAAAAAACCAAGAAAACATTCAGAATCGTAAAGATGCAAAAAAATCTAAACATAAGCTGAGGACATTCCAGCATCGATAGTTGTTGATATGAGGTTTGTTCCAGCAGCAGTCAGAAACAGTTTGCAAACTATAAAATAAATATGTTTTATTTTATTAGCTTCTTATGGCTTGATAACTTTAATGCTATTATTGTTTTTTTATAATTTCAAGTATTGATGTTGCTTGAAACTGTAATATGTACATATGCGCCTACCTAAAATGTTTATATTTACCCAATAATTATTAATTAGGTATATAATTTATGTACCTACGAGCAAGTACTTCTTCGTTCTTGTGTAGGATATGTATATTTATTTGTAAAAACCTATCGGTGTTTGTAATATGTTTTGTTAATGTAAGCTTTACCTAAGCAATTAAATATTACTATTATATTTGTTAAAAGTATTGTTAAATTGCAGATCACATTGTATAAATAATGTGCAGCATTAATCGATGTTGATACATATATCTGGGATGTTGGGAAGCAAATGTACATTTATTTTTCCTTATTGGTATTCTTATTTATATATTTTTTGTACTTGCCATATAGGTTTTGTATTAAGGTACCTGTTGTTTAAGAAAATATTATAATGTTAGGTAGGTTAATCCCATATGAGTAATTATTCATGATAAGACAAACAGAAAAATTCTCATAAAATTCCTTTATTGGTGTGACCGGTTTCGTGAACAAGTAAATTTACTTCACATCATCAAATTCCTGTGTCTGATGATTTGAAGTAAATTTTTTGTTGACGAAACCGGTCACACTAATAAAGGAATTTTATGAAATTTTTCTCTTTGTCTTATCATGAATATTATAATCGTTATTATTTAATTGTAAAATGCTCAACTTCTTGTTTAGCCATTTATTTTTCTGTGGTTGAGACTATTTAAAATATCTTCATAATTATTGCATTCATTGTGGCTTGTTATTTTATTGATTTTCTATCAATAAACGATTTATTTTACCTGTTTTGTTTTATTTCTTCATTAAAATGTAATTGAAAATATAACAACAGCCAACAAAACGCATCGCGCGCTTTTTTAAATCATCGCGCACGCCATCTATTCTCACCTTCCCAAACAGTAGACCAGTGCAATATTCCGAATAGAAATAATACAAGTACTTGAACGTCTCGTGGTTGTCTCTGGCCGGAGATAAATAAATTACTCAGTCACGTAAACTGAGTGGATGAGTTCATACGGTCTTGATGTTAAAGAAACAATTCTATAATAATATAATTGTATCAAATAAAATAATTAGACATTTAATAAGAATAATATTTAACACTTTGTTATTTAGTGGTTTTATTATATTTTAGAATAATATAAAGTATTTTCAGATATTGTTTGATAATATGGATTATGAAAAGGAGCAGACAAATTGCAATGCCTTTTTGATATATAAACTGATCGGTCGAAGCGGGTGGTTGGTCGAATAGCGTCGCTCCAGAGAAAACCCCGTAAATTATCGGTAACACTAGTAAACGTGATATAATTTAACTGGAGCGTACCTAAAAGCATTCTTAAAACGCCTGAAAAACAAAAGGAACAATACTGTATATATAAGTGTATAAACAATTAAAAATACAAATCAGTGGAAGATATATCTGTGCATCTTAAAAATACTGTGTTAGTTTCCTAAAACAAGTGACAAAGAGGCCAGTGTAAAACCCGGGCTACGGCCGCAATAAAGTAACAGGTACCCACATCTGGTTTTAAGTGTTCTAGAGACAATCCAGTTGAAAGACGAAAAGAAAACACATAAGTAAAGGCTAGAGTATATTTATTAGGCAATCATTACATTCACGAATATAGGTAACTGTAAATTAAACAAAATCGTGTAATCGCAAGAAATTATGATTGAAGATATTCCAGACAATTTAAGTGTTGCAGATTGCTACAAATTATTAAAGAAAACACTAACAGAGGTGTCCAATAACATAACAGAAAAATTAGAAAAATATCAACAAGACATAACCACAAAATTAACCGAAGCTAACAAAAAAATTAAAGAATTGGAAATAACCAACAAACACTTAAGCATAGAACTGGAGGTAACAAAAAGAGAAGTTAGGAAAAATAACCTGATCATTTTCGGAGTAGAGGAGAACGAAGAAGAAAATCTTTACAACAAAGTAACCAATTTATTTAAATCTAAGCTATCCACCAACGTTACAAAATCTGAAATAAGTGTATGCTACAGATTTGGGAAAAATGCGGAAGGCAAACATAGGCCAATAGCTGTAAAATTTGTGTCATTACACAAGAAACAGGAAATATTTGACAATTGTGGCCAGTTAAAAGGTGGCAGTATCTCTATAGCAAACGACTTAACCAAAGAAGAGCGAGAAATACAAAATGTTCTCAGAAAACATTTAAAGGAAGCTAGAGACCAAGGCCTAGAGGCCAAAATAAAAAAGAAATCTACTCCACATAGATGGAACTAGTTATACTGCAGATCAATTAAAATCGTTAGAAAAGGACAAGAATATTGAAGAGGATACAGAACACCAATCAGTAAAAAAGTAAGGCCAAAAATTCCATCGGCGCGTGGAGCGGATATCCCACCATCAACATCGATAACGCCAGCAGTAATACAGAAACAGTTGAGAACAAGGCATGGTACAAAAAAGTAAAATTTTATCATTGCTATCTATTTGATTAAATCATAAAAAAAAATAACATTCTAAATTTAATATATATTAATAATTGTTAACAAAAAAAACTTTTCCAAGTAAGTAAAATACATCTAAATATAAAACAGTGCCTAGTAAAAAAAAAAAAAAAAACAATGGATTCCTTTATAAGAGACTTTACATATTCACAGGTTGATACCTATTGTACAGAAGACATAGATACATGCAAAAATTTAATTAAACCTGAAAAGCAATTTTCAATTTTTCACACGAATATACGTAGTATACATAAAAATTTCGACAATCTCCAGATATACCTTTCCCACTTTAACAACTCATTTGATTGCATTTGCCTATCTGAAACATATAAAATAGAACACCTCAGTAATTTTAATATACCAGGGTACTATTGCTATTACAATAAAGGGAAAATAAATCGCAACGACGGGGTTGTAGTTTATATAAAAAATAATTTAGAACAAAATGTTGAAATCGTTACACTAGGCAATATAAATATTCTAAAAATTAATCTCAAATTGCAGAGTAAGAATTTTGTAATATCTCTAATATACAGGCTGCCATCCACAAATGTTGATGAATTTATAATAAATTTAAAAAACTATATTGGAAATATGTGTAACACAGATTATAACATTGTAATTGGTGATCTTAATATAAACATTCTATCGCGTCAAAACTTTGCATATGAGTACTTAGATACATTATATGAAAATGGCTATGAATCGCTTGAATCGCTTATTAACAAACCTACATGGCGTCAAGGACATCTCTCAAGTTGCATAGATCATATATTTTTAAAAACAATGAAAAATACTACAGTAGTACCTATTGTATTGCAGTCGAATATTACAGATCATTATAGCACGCTCATTTCATTCCCAAATATACACAGGGGAAATATAACATGCAATAAAAGCAATAATATTTATACCGAAATAATAAATAAGAAACAATTATTAAATATATTACAGACAGAAAATTGGGACCCTTTTTATAAATGCGTCGACGTGGAAAATGCATGTAGTATATTAGAAGATACAATAAAGAATGCTACAGCAAAATCAACTATAAAAATAAAACAAAAACAAATTAAACGTAAAGAATGGATTACGGCTGGTTTGATAAAATCAATAAAAGCAAGGGACAGTCTCTATCAACAAGTCATTAAGAACCCAGAAAATAATGTCCTAAAAGAAAGGTACCGTGTATACAAAAACAAACTAAACAATTTAATTAAAAAAGCTAAGCAAGATTTTTTTCCAAAAACACATTACACTAAACAACAACTTAAAAACGATTTGGAAAACAGTTAAAAATATTACGAATAATGACACAAAAAGAACAGAAATAAATAAGATTAAATTACATAACAATAAAATATCTACAAACAAAAAAGAAATAGCGAATCAGTTTAATGACCACTACTCTGAAATTGGATCGAATCTAGCAAGCAAAATTAAAAAACCCTCTCGGATATTTCAGAATCAGATTTATGGAAATACCTTTCTTTTAGAGCCAGTATCAGACTTAGAAATACGAAATTACGTACTAAATTTAAAAAATAAAAAATCTCCCGGATATGATGGTTTAAAAACGGAAACACTTAAAGATATTGTTGATATAATAACACCATTGTTAACTCATCTAATTAATAAAATCTTTGATACTGGTATATGTCCTTCACATTTTAAAACTGCAGTTATAAATCCAATCCATAAAAGCGGCGATAAACTGGAGGTAATTAACTACAGACCAATATCTCTCACCACACATATTTCAAAAATCTTTGAAAGGGCGATAAAAGTTCGAATGGAATCATTTTTAAATAAATTTCAGTTACTTTCTAAAAAACAATTTGGTTTCCGTGAGAAAACATCTACTCAAGACGCTATAGCAAAGTTAGTTGGGAAATTATATGACGCGGTTGATCGAGGTTTTCCTTCCATTTGTGTTTTCATTGACCTTGCTAAGGCATTTGATACAATAAGCCATGAAAAAATATTAAGAAAACTTTGGGATATGGGATTTAGGGGTAAAATTCACAACTTACTTACAAGTTATTTACACAATCGTTCCCAAGTAGTCAAAATAGGAGATACACTAAGTGACCCCAGAATCGTTCTTTACGGTTTACCACAGGGAACGGTTCTGGGACCAATCCTATTTAGTATATATCTAAATGGTCTGCTTACTCTACAATTAGATGGCTCAATTTATTCATTTGCAGATGACACTGTAGTATTTTTCACTGCCTCAACTTGGGAAATGGTAAGGAAACTTGCAAGTAAAAATTTAAAAACAGTAAAGGATTGGCTAGATACACATCTTCTTACTATTAATATAGACAAAACAAAATTCTTACCATTCTGCTCCTATAAAAGTAACCTGCCACAGTTTTCAGATATTATCATTGAAGAGACAGATCAGACAATTCAAAAAGCAACGTACATAAAATACCTTGGAGTGATTCTTGACAGCCATTTAAAATGGGATTTTCATATAGAAAGTGTATGCAAAAAATTGAGATGCTTTATCTATACATTTAAACAATTAAAAAACATATTAACCTCTAAACAGCTAAAAACAGTATATTACGGACTTATTCAGTCGAAATTATGCTACGGTGTGCTAGCATGGGGTGGAATAAATAAAACAAACCTAAATCCCCTTGAGAAACTACAAAAACGATTTTTAAAAATTATTTTAAAGAAAGATTATTATTACCCAACTTATTCATTATATAATGAAACAGATGTATTAACTATAAGGAAATTGTACTGCAAAGCTTTAATAATAAACCAATACAATTATTTACAAAAAACAACTACACACAGCAATTTATCCCCCCCGCATGACCACCATACTAGAAATAAAGAAAAAGGAACAATAACAGTACCGCGGGCCCATAAAACGATAGGGCAAAAAAGTTTTACCTACCTAGCCCCCCGATTGTATAATAATATACCACCACTCTATAAACATCTTAACTATAATAAATTTAAATACGAAATAAATAAATGGCTCCAAAAGTACCCATTTCAGATATTACACAATTTTGTTGATACCGGTGCTTTCTCGGTTAATTAATTTTGCATTATTTATCTAAAAATTATACCCAATTAAACATTTTCTCACTGATTGAATTATACTTACCTAAATAATAAATGTAAACATTATAAATATTGTAAATTGTATCATGTATTCTTATAACTTCAGTTTGTCTTTTATAATAATTTTAAACACTAAAATGTCGCATAACCAATCATTGGTCCTGATATATATTAATGCTTATAATGAACATAATAACAATTATAATTATTGTATGTGTGTAACTGTGTACATATTAATTCATCTACTGATACCATATAGATAAATGTGTGTAGACAGTTACGTATTATGTTCGTCTTAGGTTTAGATTATGTTTGTGTATATAGCTGCAAGATGTAGCACTCACGCCCAGTTTTTATAACTATGTGAGGCTTACCTAAGGTTTATTACTTATTAGTATATGCTATAACAACTTATTCTGCATGCTAAAATTAAATTATAGTATCTTATAGTATGTAATTTTGAAAATAAACCATTATTATTATTATTATTATTATTTTGACTAAGTTTCAACTGGTTCAGGGCCCAAAGCAGAATATGACGATGAAAATTTGCAAGATGTCCTTAGAACAATTTGTTTGAGACTAGCTGAAGTTTGTGGTGTAGATACATAAAATTAACCTATTCACAATCAGACCTATAGACGATGATATATCTTTTTACATACTGTCAGTCTACGTCTCAACGAAGTAAATTTATTGATACTTAAACAATCAGTGATTATTTTAAAAAAAGAAATATGATACCTCTAGTGTAGGGAGAAAGAGGGCTCTGTTTGTATTATAACACCCATTAACTTATGTTATGAGTGTGGAAAATAATGTAGTTATACCAGGGATCATTATTGGATTGTTCAGCAATAGTTTGAGACGTATTTTTACATTCGTATATCATAATCGTATTTTTAAATAAAGTAATTTTGATTCTTCTTGTGAAACTGGTGTTTTTTCTGCTCCTTATAGAGTCAGAAGTTGGATTACCTGTGTGCCGTGTGTGTGTGTTTTTGTGACGATGGCCAAAACAAAGAAGTCTCGTCGTCGAGAGTCCACGTCCTCGTCCTCATTCTCGTCCAGCGAATCGAGTAGTACTAGTAGTCGTCGCCGTCAGGTAAAAAGGCTTAAAAGGAAATTAAGAATGCAAAAATGGGCTTTAAACGAGAAACAGGCTGTAAGTACCACTTTTTAGAGTAGTGTAGTCTAAAAATCGATGAATCCTTAGTACCTGAGTTTGACCCTTCAGTAGAATTGAGCTGCCTTTGTTATACACTGTGTACAGCAGTTAAGCATATTTCATATTTTCAAGAAAGGATTGGACTAAACAAAAATTCATCATGAGGAGGATTGACAACTTCTTTATTAATTTTTTTTGCATAATTTGGTTATGAAAAAACGAGGAACAATTTTAGTTTAAGAAGTGTTTAGCCATGGACAACCACCAATATCCTAAACCTATTATCAATACCACGTATTTTGGCCACTTACTCTAATTACTTTATGTATATGTCTGGGCATGCTTCTGATAATGTGGTCGATCACATCTTGTGGGATTTCTGTTTATAAAATGGGAAAATATTTGATAGTTGCCTAATGTGCTCTGGAGCTGGTTGATAGTTTGAAGTGCCTCACCCAATAAATCCCACACATGTTCCATGGTATTTAAGTCAGGGAAACAAGGTGGAAGAGGAATGTGATTAATTCCACGAGTTTCAACGACGTTGAATATTTTCTGATTACATAGGGGCGAGCTTTATCATCAATAAAAACAAAATTTCCGTCAATAGCAGTTTGAAAAATCATCTATATTATCTGTCCTGTCACAGTTTTCCTGCAAATGTACAGATACATGTGTTTTCCAAGCAAGCCGAAACGAGACCCGTTTTGATGATCCCTTGCCCACATCTAACGGGCTGCATGGTCAGCTGGGCTTAACTCAGGAGCTCAATATGAAGGATGACTTGACAAACAAAACTCTCTGGATCTATTGTGTATTGAATGGACAGCTACTGTAACCCTATGTGATTCTTACTTGAGAAGCGTAAAGAGTAGGATTTCTTCTTATTGTAAGTTGAAGTAAAGGTAACGATCTTATCGCGATGTTATATACCGTGGTTGACCACTTCTGGGATGTTCTTGTACAGAACCAATTTCCAAAAACCTGTTCCAAAGCCTACTAGAAACGCTTTTGTTTTGCCAAAAATGTCGTAAATGTCTATTTCTTATAAAAAATAACTTATTTAACAAGAATGGTTTAATACTTTAATTTTTTAACCTCGAAGGAAACGATTTTACTAGTAAATTTACAGCATTATATACATAGATAGGCTTAAAATTCTTTTGTATCTGCAGTTACAGTTGATAAAAGGTATAAGAAGTAATTTCATAAATCTCTGTTTTCAAAATTGATGAGTTTTAAAAAATATGCTTGGGATATATTTACTATTAATTTTCTTTACATTAAAAAATGGCAGTATTTTTAGGGCACCCGGAACACTGTGACATGTTTATCCAACATACTTCTGCGGTAACCTAATTCAATAAGTATCTAATAATAGAATATACTTAATATTGGCTCTCACTTAAAACACCTACAAACAATACCAAAGAAATTAGCAGTAATGTGTAATGCGTTACAAAAGTTACACCCACAATTTATGAATCTAACATCTCCGGTGACTGAAAATATTATATTGAAAACGCAATCAAAAAATAGGTCGAATATGACGTAACGGGTAAATTTAAATCGTTGGAGGTCAAGATCAAATTCCGACAAACGTTATGTCC
The DNA here is from genome assembly GCA_029963845.1 of Rhamnusium bicolor. Lineage (NCBI taxonomy): Eukaryota > Metazoa > Arthropoda > Insecta > Coleoptera > Cerambycidae > Rhamnusium > Rhamnusium bicolor. Next base: position 17,780 of record JANEYF010004192.1, read on the forward strand.
CAAAATTAAGTCAAAAGATTCATTTGTATTATTAATATGATACTTGAAGTGTTTTGCCAGATGGATATTAGCTATGTTTACAAATCCTGTCATCTATGTTATATGTACATTATTTAGTTATTGGGAAATATTTTTAGGAAATTTATTAGTTATGAAAATAAAGTGACATGAAACAAATATTTAAAAAATTCAAATCATATATCAAATTTTGGAAGGTTAACAAAGTATTTTTAACCAGCTGGAGAGTTGTATTCCGGAGTTGCCAACTGCGAATATCTGTCTGAATTAAAGAAGGCCGTTTGAAATTGGCGCCTGAGGCTTTGTCCAATTATGCCACCCTTTTAAAAAGAATTCAAAATAAATAAAATATAGTCAAACAAAACTCATATTTATTATATTAAAATATATAGGTGCTATATACCTAAAAAAAAAAATATTCATATACAAAATAAAACATAAATTCTTACAAAAAAAAATGGAACGTAAGCAACTTTTCTGCAAATTTTTTTTGCGAAATCCTCAATAAAATCATTGTATTCTATACCTGCACGTATTTTGTTCTTAATGATGAGTATGGCTAAGTCTGTTAATATGTCCTATATCGTTGAACGTAAATAATTTTTCATTAATTTAAATTTTGAGAAAGAGCGTTCTCCAGTTGCCACAGAGACAAGAATGGTTAAAAGAATCCTTAACGAAATAGCTATAATGGGAAAGTCAGTCAAACTGTTTTTCTCTAAATAGTTTAAAACTTTTAAAGGTCATATGCCTTTTTGTTCAAAGTTAAAAGTTCGTTATGTAATTCATATGGATCTTATCAGTTAACCGACGCCTTTTTAACACATCTTTTAACTTCATGTCTTTCAAGGAGGATATCACACAGAAATTCTTAGAGTTGACTATGGGATTCCCACCACCGTCTTACTCCACGTGTCGGCCCTGATCTGAAGAGATGTATAATGAAAACAAACCCCCAATCAGTTAGTTATAATCATTTTTAGATTGTTCTTTAAGAAGCAATGCTTTATTCTACCTCAAACCGTAGTTGTGTATTAAACGAGTGTCTTTCGCAGTGAAGAGCGTTACTTACTTCAAAATGAAATACGGCACCTAATAGAAAATACCGAATGTTCCAAAAGTTCACGGCACAAATCAGGGACATGTTTTTTACGTCGAAATAAGAAAAAGATTCCTATGATAAAATACAATAACGCTTCGTTTCCGAGATACAAGGTGATGAAGAGCTATCAGAAAATGAACATGCCTTTTCTATTTTAACGATTTCCACGATATTTAGCAAAATTGATTTGAGGTGATGATTTACTGATTTGGCAGCTTTATTTCATATATTTTATGGGGGTGGAGAGAAGGATGTCTTAGGTTCAAAAACATATTTTGTCCAACACTGACGTAACGAAACACCAAATCACCATACTGCTCTCGACGCGCGTTTCGCCAACCAAGTTGGCATCATCTGAAGATGATTAAAACTGTTTTAATTATCTCCAGACGATGCCAACTTGGTTGGCAAGCGTGTCGAGTGCAGTATATGGTGTTTTGGTGTTTCGGGGAAAACTACGTCAGTGTTATCTCCACTTCAAAGGTTCCCCAACCCACTTCAGGACATTTTGTCCATTTTCTCAACTACAGAAGTACCTATTTATTAATTTCCTCTCCGAACTTTCCAAAAATACCACACACATTTGTTTCAAGCATTAATAATAAAACACCATAAAAACACGTTTATATATTTTTCCAGTAGAGTTGAATTATTTCCCTACGATAAAACACATATGAAACGAAAATTCAGGAAATCCACTATTACAACCCTTATACTTATATAAAATGGTCAAAAAATTTGTTAGTTACGCTTTTGGTGGCTTTGGTTTCTAGCATTGCGTGAGCAGGAAGAATTCTATAAACAGATCGAACAGTATGAGATACATGTTACTTGCATATCTCCTGTGATCTCGTATCGTGTTGATTTAATTTGTATCGGTTTCATTCATCGATTTCATCACGCCCTTTTCGACATTTCTCTGCTAACAAATCTGAATTCAGACGGTGATTATGTGGGATGAGTTGACATGTTTAACATGAGCTGAAGAGTAAATATTGTTGATCACGATTCGTACAAGGTGATTCGAACAAAAATAAAGGAAAATATTTCTTTGCGAATTAATTAGTCAAAGTATGGTAAGTTTTATACGATTTTATGACCAATTAAATGAAATTCATAAGTATCTCTCTCATTTTATGGATATTAACAAATATCTACTATTTTATTAAGAGAAATGTTTAATTAGCCTTGATTTAAAAATAATTTCAATTATTCTTCCAATCATTCGAATTATTCAGATAGGGGTGAAAAATATCGACAAAATCCCGGTCTCTTTTCAAAATTACTTTTTGGATAACCGGTTAATAGGTTTTGTATTATTCACGGATTTGTACAAAATCGAAGACCGGTTATTCGATAACCGGTTATTCGAATAACCGACTATTCAGATTATCAATTAATATGCCTTTTTTCTTTCAAATGTTGAAATATGAATCAACAGGCGGGCAGGTGGCTACCGACGTCTGTTTAGTTTAGAATTTACATAAAAGCTAATGTATTTTGTCATTTTTGTCGTAGTTTGCGAATATTAACTATACAACACAATAGTACACAACCACAACACTACAAAGTCTAGCTTGACTTTCGTCATGATTTGACTCATGCAAGGCATGCGCTGTGCGTGTGCTCGCTCTAATTAAAAGCAGGAAAACAAACCTTTACACTCTTTTCTCTGCAGTTTTTATTTTCAAATTCAACGTCTCCTCTCTTATTATGCAATAATTATATAGAATTAGAGATCGGGAGGTAGTGGAATACTCTAATTCCGTTCTCAAAATTAGAGAAAAATTTATTTTATTTCTTTTTTAGCAATTTCAAACACGACAGTTTTCTGTTTATATGTTTTCATAGAATAATCATTTTGGCGCAGAGGTTTACTTAATAATTTATATGACAGTGGCTTAATACCCAAAGAAGGTGAGATGAAACATTATAGGATGCCACAAATAAATAACTATAGACTCTTGCGATCACTAGTTAAATATATAGATATGTGATGGTGTTAAATTCAGTAATACTTTCAGCCCTCTTTGTATTAATTTTGGATGTTACCGGCCTTGACAAAATAACTAGTCCATTATAGTTCTAAAAAATTGTTGTAGAGTTTTTTTATACTAGTACTTACTGATGTACTGAAATGAAAATATTAAAGTTATTTCTACTAAAATTTAAATTATAAACTCAATCTAATCTGTTTCCTTATTACTCGATTTTTCAATAACCGGTTTCTTTGATATTCCAATGGTCTGTTATTCGGATTACCGATTATTCGAATATCCGGTTAACCGAATAACCGGTTTTGATCTATATTTGAATATCTGGTTTTATCCGAAACCGGTTTTAGAGGAAACCAATTAACATGTTTCACTTTTTCCGGTTTTTGCCACCCCTAGTTATACTAACCTAGTTAATAGTTAATTAATGATAGGGTAGAAGGTGTAGGTCTTATTGGCGTTGCCAACCATGGCATTTCAATTGCTTACAAGGACGGTATTTATATGCAAGTATTAAATTGCTGCTCTATTCTACTGTTTCTTTTTTGGCGTACATTATTAGATCTACATTGAAACGGTATAACTCCAACATTATGTTATGGCAGTTTGTAAAAGAAAAGAAAACGAAACTTATATAACTTAATCAGGAACGACGAGAACCAGAGCGGTCTCCAGTACAAAAGCTTTTGCCGGGCCCCTCACATTTTTAAAAAAATATATATTTATTTTAATGAGTAGTTATACATTTTATCTCTATATCGATGGTGCCTATACGTACCTTTGTAACAAAAGTTTTGTCCAATTTTTCAAACGTTAATAATGTGTCTGCTTGGTATGGTAGAACTGGTAGTGCAGCTGCACAGGGAAATGTATGTATTTAATATATTTGCACGAGTGATGCAGGTGTACACTAGTTCCCTGATACACACCTAATAAGGATCCTTAAAATTATATTATTTGGGAAAATATAATTGTAACAACATTAACATTTAAACCACAGATAACAGCCTATGTTTTGATGGTACGTAATTTTTGGCGAATCTGTAAAATAATTTTAAATGTATGGAACAAAGCGGAGAGTTTTGCGAAAACTTTTGTTACATGCGTTATTATTATTTGAATCTCGAAACAAATCAAGATATTTATTGAAAAAAAAAAATAAATAAAGCGGAACAAATAGAAACTTATCTCAACTAAAAATAAAAAAAATCACAAATAAAACAGAACAATACATGTAACAGAACTAAATTCTGACTAAGAACTTTGGATAACATATTTTTTAAACTAATTTATCTACTTGATTTTATCTTTGCTTTGATAATTGATATCCAGATATTTTTGCCTTGTGACGGTATTTCCGGTATATTTGGAAAAATGCAAGAATGTTTTTTTTTTACATATATGAGATGGCATTTACATGAAATTATTAATACAAGGGCCCCTTGCCTGCGCCCGGGCCCCGGTAATTTGTACCAGTTGTACCCTCCTCTCCACGGGCTTCAACTTAATGCCAAAACAACCAAAGTAAGGAAATTAGAATTATTAGAAATTAAAAATCCAGAAAGGATTAAAACTTCTGGCAGAAACAGATTATCCACTGGCGGCTCTTCTATAGGGTCATTTGGTCAATGATCTCCCACATACAAATAAAAAAATAGAGCTATTCATTTTCTGAAGTTTAAAAATATATAATATATATATTTTTAATATTCTTAAAAAATATATTAAAGTTTCTAGTTCATTCTATCGAGCCTCTACATTCATATTCATTACATTATTCATTTATAGCATTTAAAAATCTTGGGTCAATCCACAACTTGTCCTCAAAGTTAGCTACGGACTGAATTTACAACGAATTAAAGTGAAATAGACTTATGCACGAATCGTCAGAAAGCAAAAGAGACAAAAAAAACACTGGCGGGGACAATGTCCCTGATACATTTTACGGAAACAGTAACGCACGAAGTTCACTAAGTTCAGTAGAGCAGTGAGCAGTCTTAATGCTGACTAGGTACGCGTTGGTCGGTAAATTCTGTCGCGTTGTTTTTAATGTTTTTATTTGTGGACATTTTATTAGTAAATCTCTACTTGTTGTGAAATTAAGTAAAACAGTGTTTTTGGTGTTTACTATTAAATATGAGTGTTGTACAAAATATATTAAAACTGAAAGATGGACATTAGTTGGGTTATGAATAATGTACAAGTAGTTTTTGTGTTTAGATACGTTTTAGACGGTGCGGTGTTGTATGTGAGAGATTTTGGAAATTTATTCAGCCTCAAGGAACGACATCAGAAAACAACATTCTAAACCAAGCTATTGGTTAAGAAACTACTTACAAAATGAACATTTCCTTTACTGGTTAAATGTTTTTCATTTAGTTATGCCTCATTGTGATATATTGTTCAATCAATTACAAAAATGTAATATCGATGTCATAACAGTAAATAAGTGTATTGGCGTTTTTAATAGTAAAATTGAAGACATCAGAAATAAAATTTTGAATAACTATTTGGAGGAGACATCTATGCAGTCTGCCCAGAGATGTAAAACGGAAGAATCAAAGAGGAGAATTTCGTTAGAAGTTTGTGATATAATTACATCTGAGATCAAAAACAGGTTTGGCTTCAGTAATCATTTAGCAATTTAAATCACTTCAAAAAGGTATGTAATACAGTAAACTTTTCTAATTGACCTCCCTATCTCTTGACCCACGAACCGCCACTGATTATAACCAACCTTAATATTACTGTTTTATAATTGCAATCTAAAGAATGTGGATCTGAAACTCTGGACTATACATATAATCAAAGCTGAACAATTACGAAAGCCTTCAAGTCAACAGGCTCTTTATAAAATTATTATCGATGCACTAGATGTGGTTCGGACTCCACAATAAACTGTAGGGCCTCGTCGCTCTTTATTCAACACAAAATCCTAGGATTTTCTGGGAGTTACTTCAGTGACTTGACAGGCGGTTAAGAAAACATTTTTTTTTTTCACTACAATCCTATGCGTCAAGCGATTAGCAGATGGTAAAGACAATATTAGAAAGTAGGGGTAAATACAAAGCGATTGATTGCACATAATATTCGACATGCTGCAGTCTCTGTTGCAGCCACTGATAGGTGTAAAGTTTAATACAATTACCACTTACACCTGGTTGGATGGAATATTTAAAAACGTTTGAAAATCGGTTAGGTATGGGCACAGTACCGTGGTATGGGTGGAAGAGTCATTGACAGCCATTTTCGCTTTATTAGTTACAGAATTGTTATACTAGTCTCTAGGTGAAAACCTTCTTGTTTACTCAATTCTTACATTAGCTTCAGGCAGTGATGCAGAATTTATAACAATTATCTATAAGGATTTATTTACTTGTCTTATAAATACGTTGGCTGAAAAATATATGTTGGATTAGTCATCAAAAATTCTAATATATTTACTACGAACTTATTTTTTCAGCATAAGCAATAAATGCAATGATTGCTTTATCTAACCCAAAAAGAAAAGTTTTACAATTAAAGATATTAACATAAATGCTTTGAAATCCTTTGGTTTAACAAAAATATTCATGGATACATTTTTAGGCATTTATTAACAGATTTACTACCAGTTAATATTTGTTAACAGAGAAGAAAAATATTACAAAATATCTGTAGACATTACTCTATAAATACACTATTTTTCTATTACGAATTCTAAACCAAATAAGCAGAGTCCATCTTCAAGAAATATCCGAAAGGCTGTATCTCAATTTTAATTAATTTTATGTGGGTAGTTAGTTTTGAGATATTCCAACTAAAGTTATTTAAATTTAAACTACAAGGAAGTTCGTGATTTCTTATTTTTTAAATCTTTTTAAAATCACTGAATTGTTTTGACTACTTCATAACATAAGTAATTGGGAATTTTAAGGACACGTGGAACGCTTCATGATTTTGTGAGGATAAGGATAGCAGATGCCTGCTATTCTTTTTTTGCATCCGTTTAATTTTAGCATGTGCCGGGGAGAAACATAATATATTAAAATAGAAAGTAAAGTTCATTGTTTTGATCAAGCGTAAAGACGTCATACACATTATTTATTTTCTACTTCCTTTTGGAATCATCCATTTTTAAATTTACCTAGTTTTTTTTTACAGTTAAAATCTAAGTTTATTTACATTTTTCTACAATGAAATAATTTCGTTTTGTAAAAACTACTATTTGAACATTATGCTTACTCAAATAAAATTTACGGTCAAATAAAATAGCCATAAAATTTACACGTCTTAAATTTTATTTAATACGAGTAATCTTTCGGCATCTATATCGCATTTAAGGTCAATCCTGTATCTTAAATGATGTAAGAATGTAATAAAATTCGTAAAATATGTTGGTAATTTCTGATTCCTCCTACATAAAAGCAGACCCGTACCAGAAATAGGGAGACTTCCCTATTTATAACATAATTTTTGTGTGTACTGTTTTTAATATCATTTAAAACTTAAAATAATATTAACCATAAAGATAAATAAAAGTAATAATAAAATACAACATATACAATAAATTACATAAACCAGGTGTACTACTTTCATCAAAGAATAAAACAAATACAGTCGAGTTAAATAAAATATGTTTAAGAAATTTACTCCATAATACAACCTATACACCTTTTGCAAATTGGTCGTGACTAGTATAAAATTATGGTACATTGAAAAGACCAATAATGTGTGTTTAAGGCATGTCATGTGTTGTAATAATTAAATTTCAGCCCTTTCAGTAGACTGGGAAGCGCTTGAGTGGGGCCAGGCTAGTTAGTATGTTATTCATGTGCCCACCTGACTCACTGATAAAGCTGGTAGGTTGGACTGCGTAGGAATGTGTGCATATGTATAAAATATATATTGCCGAAACTCTTGAGACATGGTGTATATGCATATTGTTCAAATTAATTGTGAAAATAGACTATAAATATGGATGCCAAAAAAAAAATACTTATTTTCTTTCAAGATCGTAATTTTTTAAACCAATGTTTTTCACAACAACGGATCGAAAGGGGAGATCGTTGGCATCGTCGGTCACCTGACATAACAACGGTCGACTTGTTTCTTTGGGCACCAATTGAAAATCAGACAGACATACTGCCTCGAATTCAAAAAGCAATCGCATGAGCAAATGCTACAGAGAGTTAGAGATTCTCTTTTTACTTGTGCATTCAAGCTGGTGGTGGATTATTTGAACATATTTTTTAATAAATTTTAAGTTGTTTAATTGCTTATATTAAACAAAATAATAATATTCCAAATTATGTATTAACTAATTTTAATTTTACCCCCAAGAAACCCATATTGTTTCAGCATTTTTGACAATTCGATAAAAAAAATTATTCTGTCATACGACTTATTTTACCCTTATAAACTCATATTTTTCAGATAGGATGTGATTTATGATACACCCTGTATATAAATATGCATTTTATAAATAAAACTTTTCAAAACTCTAAAAATAAGTAGTATTAGCTATATCCAACGAGATATTTATTATTCTTGGAAACATAGACTTTTGCTGCCACTTATTGATATCCTGCCGTATTGGATCATACGCCGCTCACAGATATCCCGCCGTATTGCATCATACGCCGTACCGCTAGTCAGTCACATTTGTTGTTGCTTCACGGCAAGTGATACAATAAAAGGGGTGGATTGGGGTAAGCCTTATTAAATTTTTTACGAGGGTGAGCAGTACGTGTAAGAATGAACAATTACTATACACCGAATAAATATTATGTTTTTTTTGTGTTTTCTCTCTATCTGATATATAATAATTTCGAATTACTGGATTGGGATCGAAAACATGGACCTCTCGATACGGATCTGCATTGAAGAAGTAATCGAACGTTAATTTATGTTCTTGTAAATATTGGTAGAAACTGTTTATTGCGGCTCTTAACAGATGAACGAGCAATGTATTAAGCTTAAAAACGTAGTAGATTATTTATGTTCAAATTATTTTTATATGTTCCAGAGGACGCATTTTTATTATGCATATATAAAAATGTTATTTTATACTTGGAAACATTAGAAAACCGTGGCAGAATTTTAACAGACACCATGATTTAAAAACCGAGAGAATCGGGTACCGTAATGTTTATTTTTATATCAAAAATGCGTAAAATTATTCTTAAAGTAAAAATGTTTAAAGCTGTCTGTAGTGCGAATCGCAGGCACTGAAATAATAATTTCAATCTCTGAAATGAAAATAAATAAATTTGAGCGTTCAATAACAATTTTGTTATTTTTAATTCAATGGTTTATTCTTTAATTGCGCTACTTATTCAGTGAAATATAGAATTATGCGATCGCGGTCCGACTGGGTCTGAAACTAGCACAATTATAATAATTTTTCGTCGCAAAAACGTATATGAACAAGCAGTGGAAGTGAATGTAGAATTTTCTGATATTTTAGCAGCAGCTTTGGAAACTACCTCAAATTTACTTCCTGGAAAATCAAGGGAAAAGTGAAAACAATTCAGTGATTTTTAAAAGTGTTTTGTCGGCCGTGAACACAGAAGAAAGAGCAGGGAGTTGAAGAAAATATAGATACATATAGTTTACCTTCTTGAGACGATAAATCTTACAATAAATAATATTAGTTTTCAATACTTATTATTTGTATATTGTTAAAGGCCGAGACTCTAAAAGCCTCAATATTTTGGTCAACTAATTCTATGCTGAAAAGTACCTTGCAAGTTAACGAAAATGTAGACAATTCAAAATATGGAAAGTTGCACGCATTATTGAAACGTCCGAATGAGGGGTACGAGGCAAAGAAATCAATAATTTTGACAATGGATAATTTCACAAGATTTTTCACTACTTCGCTTGATGACTCCTTTCTGTTAATGAAGGTTGTATTTATATTTGGTCTTAATGATGCTTGTCGATGTGAGGAGCTACACACGTTGAATGTTGAAGACATTAAAGCACCGGATCCATATTGCTGCAATAATGCATGACATGAAGACCAAGAAGAAACGTATATTTACGATTACATCTGAAGTAGTTAGCATTAATATCGAAAATGTATCAGTTTACGGTCAAAACGTGTTCATCATCGAGGGTTCTTATTCTGTGAGAACGGTAAATGCTCCATGCAACCAGTAGGAATTAATATAAGTTTCGCCAGTATGCCAGGAAAAGTTGCGGAGTGTTTACAGTTCCCAAATTCCAGCACATCGTTTACGCAGATAACTGCTATCTTACTTTCCGACAGTGAAGCTGACATCCAGATGCTAAAAACACAAGAAGGGAAAGCGATCAAGAAACAGGAAGTCAATGAGCCGCCTTCTTCAATTTCCTGTGCACAGCAATCAATATAAGGCTGCTCCCTGACGGACCGGAATGGTATCGGTACGATATTGATATGGTAAGCGCTCTGTATGCAAAGCCGATGTCGACCCCATATATTTGAGTAGCTCCCCACTACACGGATCGGTACGACGCAGTAAACACAAGGTACAGATTACACATATTTTCGGAATACAGGAAATCGGCAAATTTCTGAGTCGACTGTCTGTATTTACCGAGGAGGTGTTATTATTTTTCGGTCATTATGCCTATAGAACTACACAATTACCGACTGAGAAACGAAAATTTGCAGGACCGTGCGGGAGTCCAGTGCGGTAAAACATATGTTGCACCGTGTTGCACCGATGCCGTATTGATACCGTACCGATACTATTCCGGTCCGTCAGGGAGCGGCCTAAGCATCAGGTGAAGTTCTAGCTCCACTATCAGTATTATCACTGATTTGCAGTAGTGGTGAGAGGTATGAAACTTCTCGTATGGTCTAAATGCTACTATCCGACCGACATCATAGATGTCTCTGTGGTGGATAGCGACTTGCGAAGCAAGTACCGAGAGCGGCGACCTCTAGCCCAGGTGGACTAAACTACTATTATTAAATATGATTTGAGGGAACAACTACTCAGCGGGCAAATACCCCGACCTGCATCGGATTACACCTTCAAATCATGATAGATTGATAGCCAATATCATTTGTCAATTCCTAACCAGACATAGACCGGTTTCGAACTTATTTGTTCTCCTCAGTATGCCATAGGTTATGGAACAGACAAATGATAGTGGCCAACCTGCTAGTCATATACTAACTAAGGTAAATTGAGTAGTGGTGAGAGGTATGAAACTTCTCGTATGGTCTAAATGCTACTATCCGACCGACATCATAGATGTCTCTGTGGTGGATAGCGATTTGCGAAGCAAGTACCGAGAGCGGCGACCTCTAGCCTAGGTGGACTAAACTACTATTATTAAATATGATTTGAAGGAAACAACTACTCAGCGGGCAAATACCCCGACCTGCATTGGATTACACCTTCAAATCATGAAGTTTCATACCTCTCACCACTACTCAATTTACCTTAGTTAGTATATGACTAGCAGGTTGGCCACTATCATTTGTCTGTTCCATAACCTATGGCATACTGAGGGGATAAATAAGTTCGAAACCGGTCTATGTCTGGTTAGGAATTGACAAATGATATTGGCTATCAATCTATCATGATTTGGGTGTAATCCAATGCAGGTCGGGGTATTTGCCCGCTGAGTAGTTGTTTCCTTCAAATCCTATTTAATAACTGATTTGCAGTTACCGGCATTTGTTAATGTACAGTCATGTGGTACAACATTTTCTAATTTGAACAATTGTACAGGGTGGGCAAATTTCGATGTTTCTATAGGGTAACTCGGTAACTACAAGAGATAAATAGAAGATGCATTCTCGATCTCTTTTTTTAGAAACAAATTCACTAGCGAAAACAAAAATTTGCTATCGTCTTTTGTTTTCGAGTTATAAACAAAAGTTGACTTTTAGACAAATAAATGTCAATACCTTGGTTGTTTGTAAAGTTATGAAAAAACAACTTTTACATTCTTTTAGGCACTTTTTTTCTGTGCAATACAGTGGGGTCAAGAAAATTTAAAAAAGGTGCAGTTTCGAGTTATGGCATAAAGTTTTATTTTTTTTTAAATGGGAATCATAATTAGCTATGGTTTAGTTAAAAGGAAATTCTTTTCTCTTTCAAACTACATATCATATGTGGGGTCGCTTTTGATGTGTAATTGCCTTATTCAAAATAATAACAATTGTGATATTGCATCCTAAATATATTTCAATCGCTATCCAGAAAGAAGACAAGATAATAAAGCTATTTTAAGAGGTTAAAAGAAAATCTCATTAATTGTGGGTCCTTCAACAAGCCAAGATTAAATAATCAGATATTCATATCTAATTTTATAATACATTACAATTAGAAAATAAAAATTCAAATTAAAGTAAATTTTCAAACTGATGTCCGCTTGTTCGATACATAAATTACACCTCTTCATAACACTCTGAACTACATTATAAATATGAAGATTTGAAATGGAATTCACACAGTCTATAAATTTTTGTCGGTATTGGTTTCCTTGTATACTTTGTCTTTAATGTGGCCCCAAAAGAAAAAATCCAGTGATGTTAAGTCAAGTGATCGTGGCGACCACCTGACTGTCCATTACTTCTCATCCAGTTTTTTCGAAAATTGGTATTTAATAATTCTGAAACGGTCCTGATATTATGAGGGTGGTGCACCATCTTGTTGAAAGAACTGATTTCTTGACTCAATTAAGGGTAGATTCTCCATAAATTCCTCAATAATTTTCTGGTTTAAGATTTCGTAATACCGTTGGCCATTAAGATTTTCTTGATGTATTTGATATGTTAAAACACGATTGCCACGTGGAGTACACCAAACACTAAAATCAAAACGTCCCTGTGATCGCACGTCAACGGTACGGTGAAGGTTCATATCAGACCAATAGTGCTCGTTATGCCTGTTGAAAATTTCTGCACTGCCAATGTAGGTTTCATCTTTCCAAACTACATTTCTAAAGAAGAATGGATCTTGTTGACTTTTTTGACGATACCATTGCAAAACTCCAATCGTCGCTGATTAGTTGGTTGCAGGTGATGTTGTTTCCTTATTGTATAAGGCCTGAATTTGTGTCTTCAAAATACCCAAAATCGACCGTCTTGAAATCCCAAAATCAGCTTCAATTTGACGACTTGAAATTGAATGATTTGTCTACCGCTATTCCAATTGCGCAGTTATAGAAGTCCCTTCAGCATCTTCAATGTTGTAATTTTTTGGTCTTGGTTTGTTGAAGGACCCAAAATTAATGAGATTTTCTTTTAATCTCTTAAAAATAGCTTTATTAGGTTGTCTTCTTTCTGGATTGCGATTGAAATATATTTTGGTTGCAATATCACAATTGTTATTACTTTGAATAAAGCATTCCAGCATATCATATTTCTCGTAATTTTCGTAAGACCACTTCACTTTTACGATTAAATGGGGTGTAATTATGATGGAAACAAAATTATTAATATGCAATTTACTGACAAACTGATAAACAATGTCACAGGTAACACACGACTACTTGAAATAAATATAAAAAAAATGTAAAAAGTAATCTACTAAAAGATTATTTTCGCTATTAGATACTTACACATCAAAAGCGATCCCACATATGTATATAGTATGAAGGAGAAAAAAAATTTCCTTTTTAACTAAACCATAGCCAACTATAATTCCCATTTAAAAAAACACAACTTTATGCCATAACTCGAAATTGCACTTTTTTTAAAGTTTTCTCAACGCCACTGTATTATACAGAAAAAAGTGCCTAAAGAATGTAAAAGTTGTTTTTTCCTAACTTCACAAAGAATCAAGATATTGACATGTGTAAAAGTCGAAAAATCGAACTTTTGTTTATAACTCGAAAACAAAAGACGATAGCAAATTTTTGTTTTCGCCAATGAATTTGTCTCAAAAAAAGAGATATAGAATATGTCTTCCATTTTTTGTATCTCTTACAATTACCGAGTTACCCTATAATTTGCCCACCCTGTACATTCAACATTTATACTGATAAATTCAATAAATAAATTTCTATTCTATATTGGAAATGGCACAAGTTGTATTCTAAAGCCGTCTTCTTTTCTGTTCTGTTTGTAACTTCGTCGTTCGCGCGGTCAACTTTTTTAACCCTGCGATCATCTTCGCACATCTTGTAAAAATAACGTAGTACGAAGGCTCGGCGCTTTTTTCTTAGTAATTCGCGAACATGGAACCCCAAAGACACATTAAAATTTTGTTACAGTATCCTTAAAATACATGATACAAATACAGTATCGATCGCTTAAACACCTTTAATGGAATCCTTTTTGATGTTTTAGTGACTTGACTTTAAATACTTTATCGATCGCCATGGATGATCTTACTTTTAAACCAAGAAGGCCTAAATCTCCATTCCAAAATTCGACAATTTGGTGTCCATTATATTACGATCCACGTATCCCAAATACGATTCATGAAACTTGTCTGGCCCGTGCCTTGCAATATATATTGATGCCCTGAATACAGTACAGGATGTTTTATGAAATTTTAAAATACACTCCAGGTATGTATTTTAATTGTTCCGTACAAATGATTACCCCATGTGCCTGCCCTGCGAGCACGCAAATTGTCCGGTGTCTATTATATCTTAGCACCGTACTCGAAATATCAATTACTTTAGTTATAAGATTAGTTCCCAGTCCTTTTTTTAAATTGGAAGAAAAGTACGTTAACCATCAAGAAGTGAAAAAATATTTTAGAGAGAATTATATTGGTCCATGATATTAATTTGTGCAGTTTTTATATAATAATAGTATTTTGTATTTAATACACTCACCACTGACCGTCTTTTTCACGGCCAATTTAATAATTTTAATGAAAAAAATCGTTGTCCCATTATAAAACTTTACTAAAGAGAAATTAGGGTTAATTAATTCAAAACTACAATAAGTAATACCATAAACATGATTTTTGTTAAATAACAATTTTCCTCGGCGTTCTATTATAATTCATTTAAGTTACTTACTATTTATATAATTTAAAATGTGATGAGTACAATAATTACATTACCATACAAGAGTCGTAATTTCTGTTATTATAAAATAAACGTGAGAGACAGGCGAGTTTTAAATTGTATTTAGAGACTATATAATAATAAGTAACGGTGTGTCCCTTCAAAATGAAGTACGATGTGCTGTGGTGAACATAATTTTTCTTACAGAGAATAATTTCGGTTTCATACAGTTACGTTAATTATTTTTTAAGTACTCTTATTCAAATATTTTTTCGAATTTTAATTAAACTGCTTCAAGAATGTTGAAGTATATTATAAATTTTAACATATACCACTAGTAAGTGTTTTGAAATATTTTTTTGCTCAGAATTGCACCCTATTTTCTTTTTCAAATAAAACAGCACTTTGTAGTACTTTATACGAACTAAATGTGTTAATTATGACTTTATACTAAACCTTACCAAAACATGTGAAGAATCCAAAGGGTTAACCCAACTTTAGAGTAAACACATTACCGCGTACGAACACCATCAATTATTAAGCAGAATTACGAAGTCGGGATTGTAATTTTCTCGCAATGGTCCCACGTATTATTTGCGAAATTCCCAAACGCTTTAATTAAATCACGCCTAATTGGGAATATACAGGCTGGGGCAATAGTGTGTCCGACTTCGATATATCGAGTTCTATAATAGCTAGAAACTTGTTTTAAAAATATTAATAAACTAGACACAAAAGTCTATAAGAGGAAATTATTTTCGAATATGCAGGGCCAGCCAAGGCGATTCTACAGGGTCAACTAACATTTGTTTAAATGGAATGTCATGTATATCAGAAAATTTTTTGAAACCTCTTTGTGGCCTCCTTTCACTCCTGTATTATTATTGACACTCTCGCAACCGCTTGGATGTAACGATTTTTTGTTGTTGTGATTATGCCATTTACACGTGTATATTAAAAAAAATCACTAGTCACAATTACCGATTTTAAGAAAAAAATATTGTTACGCCACTGGACTGTGCAGACTGGTTAGATTAGGCTGGAATTGTACACGAACGGCCGGGAATATTCTGGAGTGCTCTAGACCGGGAGAATAGATGTATAAATAAGACGCACGGTGGGCCGAGATTTAATCTTAAGTCGAACGTGAACGAGAAAAGAAGAAATAAGAAAGAGACTTATAAGTGTTCAGTTGTGATTATAATTAAGTCAGTTATTAATCTATTGTTGTTAATTATTGTTAATTAGTAAATATAGTAGTGAGTAAGTGTTACCTGGACTTTCAATCAACGAATCTACGAGTATAGGTGTTTGTGTGGATAGCAAACACGTAACAATTTGGTGTCGGAAGTGGATTGGAAGAGAAATTTCTGGAATAGTGTTCTTCTCAGAAATTAGTGGTAACACGGAGAATTAAACTACTGGACAGTGTTTGGAGACTATTTCTGGACTGAATAGTGACTTTAAAGTGGATTTTCGAGAAGTTTCTAGAACATTCGATTTAGAAATAGCTGCAAATACGCGAGTGCCGCTAGTAATAACGTGTTGTAGACTGAGAAAAAGGACTACTAGTGCAAATTCGGGAAAATTCTAGAACATTCTATTTGGAAACAACAGGAGATACGTGAATTGTGTCGACGGGAACGTGTTGCAGACTTAAAAACAAGACTATAAGTGACTTTTAGTGACAATTCTAGAACATTCGATTTGGAAACCACAGAAGATACGTAAACTGTGTTAACAGGAACGTGTTATAGACTCAAAACAAGACTTATTAGTGATATTTCGTGAAAATTCTCGAACATTCCATTGGACAATTAGTGGAGATAAGTGAATTTTGTCAACACAAAAGAAGTATAGACTCTAAATAAGACTTTCTAGTGCTGTTTCGAGATTTTTCTGGAACAATCCATTATTAAAATAGACGTGATATCAACATTTTACGGATTTTATAGTGTAATAAACTTTATTTTGAACTGATTTACGTGCGTGAGTTAATGCCAACAACAAGAAGCATGGCGGAGAAACAAACACAAGACTTACTTGCAGCATTGGTGCAACAAATGGAAGAACAGAAAAGAGAACGCCAGGAAGAATTAAGAAAGATTATGGAAGATCAAGAGAGAAGACGACAGGAAGAAAAAGAAGAACAAGAGAGAAGACGACAAGAAGAAAAAGAAGAACAAGAGAGAAGACGACAAGAAGAAAAAGAAGAACAAGAGAGAATACGACAAGAAGAGAAAGACGAACAGAGAAAGATTATGGAAGCTCAAGAGAGAAAACGCCAGGAAGAAAAAGATGACTTAAGAAAAATGATGGAGGGCTTGGAAATAAGACGATTGGAGGAAAACCAAGATATAAAAAAGAAGCCTAGAGGAACAGCAGGCAGCCATTTTCTCCCTCACTGAAAAATTTAAAGGAGATGTTATCGAAAAAGTCACTGAAGTCGCAGGGAAAGTCTGTGAAGTCGAAGGACAAGTTAATGAAGTTAAAGGAGAGGTCAGTGAGGTTAAAGTAGAGGTCAGTGAAGTTAAAGAAAAATTCAGTCAAGTTGAAGGGGAAATAACCGAAGTCAGAGGAGAAGTAGCCCGACTCAAGCAACAATTAAGAGAGAAGAGTGGCCAGTTAGTACTGTCATCTGGTACTAGGTTACAACCACCTTCCTTCGACGGTCAAAGTTCATGGTCAACATATAAGAGACAATTTGAGGCAGCTGCACGTTCAAATAACTGGAACGATGAGGAAAAAGCAACAGCATTGGTATTAGCACTAAGGGGCCAAGCATTAGACCTGCTCCAAACAATTCCTGCCGCACAGCAACAAAACTTTAGCATTTTGGAGGCAGCGTTAGAACTAAGATATGGCGACCAACATCTCGCCCAAGTATATCAGGCTCAGCTCAAATCACGCAGACAACGAGGTGGAGAAAGCCTCCAGGAGTTCGAAGCTGCGGTAGAAAGATTAGCCCATCTAGCCTACCCTGATGCACCAATGGAATTTCAACAACAGTTAGCAATTGGTACATTTATTGATGGAGTAAGGGACCAGGAAGTTAGGCGAATTCTTAAGTTGGCCAGGCATAAGCTTAGTAGTGAGGCTTTAGTACATGCACTGGAGATTGAGGCTGCCTATGAGGATACCACACAACCAAATCAGAGAGTACGAGCTGTGAGTGTGGAGGAAGACAAGCCAGACAACACAACACAAAACCTGATATCTGATCTACACAAGATGTTGACCCAACTACTGACAAAATCGAACTTCCAGCAGAGACAAGACCAACAACGAAGTAGTGGGAGGCCGACTGGAGACATCCGTTGCTATATGTGTGGCAAATTGGGCCATATTAAGAGGAAGTGTCATGAGCTCAACATTAAAGATCCGAGACAAACCCAACAACAAAGTAGTGGGAGACAGAGTGGAGGACGTATGCGCTGTTATAAGTGTGGCAGAGTGGGCCATATTCAGAGTAACTGTCGTCAGCGCATCCCTGAGAGAGTCGCAGTAATGGAGAAGCTGCAGGAAAACTGGCGAGCTGGTACTTCGCGGAATATAGCAGATGGCCTTTCCAAAAGACCGTGTCAGAAAGACTGCAAGCCTTGCTACCGTAAGGAAGAACAACAGAATGTACAAATAATGAAGACCGTTGAGATTGATGTTCCGGATTATTGGACAAAAGAGTCGTTAAGGAAAGCGCAGTTAAACGATAACGAGACTGGTTCTATTCTGAAATGGAAAGAAAGAGGGACCCGACCCGATTGGAAGGACATTTCAAATAAATCAGTGGGGCTGAAGGCTTTATGGGCACAATGGGATTCCCTTATAGTAGAGGATGGACTGCTGAAGAGAGCGTGGGAAAGTCCAGATGGGAGGAAAGTTACTTTGAAGTTGTTAATCCCCAGGTGTCACGTAGCAGATGTACTTCAGCAAGTGCATAATGAAACGTCTGGCGGACATTTTGGCGTCAACAAAACCCTGACAAAAGTAAGACAACGTTGCTACTGGGTAAACAGTCGCCAAGATGTGGAGGCTTGGTGCCGCCAGTGTGAAGTTTGCGCGGCAAGAATGGGGCCACAAATAAGAAATAAGCAATATAACGCCAGAGCTCCATTTGAGCGAATTACCATAGCAAGTGACCGTATGAAGGCTCGTTATGATCTTAAGGCTAATTCAGGAGGGTACCAGGTGGGAGAGTTGGTTTAGCTATATAACCCACAACGAAAGAGAGGCAAGTCCCCGAAGCTTCACCCACCCTGGGAAGGTCCTTACACTGTTGTCACCAGACTAAACGATGTTGTATATAGAATTCAGCAAAGTCCAAAATCCAAGATGAAGGTGGTGCACATAGAGAGACTAGCCAAGTATGCAGGGAATAATGAATTGCCTGATCGGGACGTTCAGGCTTAAGGAGGGGGCAGTGTTACGCCACTGGACTGTGCAGACTGGTTAGATTAGGCTGGAATTGTACACGAACGGCCGGGAATATTCTGGAGTGCTCTAGACCGGGAGAATAGATGTATAAATAAGACGCACGGTGGGCCGAGATTTAATCTTAAGTCGAATGTGAACGAGAAAAGAAGAAATAAGAAAGAGACTTATAAGTGTTCAGTTGTGATTATAATTAAGTCAGTTATTAATCTATTGTTGTTAGTTATTGTTAATTAGTAAATATAGTAGTGAGTAAGTGTTACCTGGACTTTCAATCAACGAATCTACGAGTATAGGTGTTTGTGTGGATAGCAAACACGTAACAATATGTTAGTACCAGTTCTGAGACATCTGTATGATGACACTCAGCCATTTTCACTTCTTAAAGGTATAGAGAGTGACTAAAAATAATTTTTAAATTTACAACTATTTAAATCGAATTTTCTCACGTTTTGAAATGGAATGCCCTATATATTTTTGGAAAATGTGATGTAGAATTGAAAATCGAACATTTTTTTGTACGTACATCCCTATGGTTATTTGTAACCATCTTCGATTTATTGAACAATAACTGCAAAATTAAGTAATAAGAATTAGAAATATATATTTTTGTAATTGAAGAGAAGATATTATAAAAAGTGCTCCACATGTCGCCCATTTTGATTTTCACACATTTCTATGCGTCTTTGGAATGAGGCTTCTACTGTTTATAAAATTGCCGGAGTGATACTTCTAAAAGCATTTATTAGCCTTTCCTTCAAATTTTCGATTGTTGTTGGTGTGATGTTTTTTATGGGCATCATGTAACACGCTTATTATAATACCTTCTCTTGAGGAACTTGAAAAAAACCCTCATTTTTAATTTTTATTGCCGAATTTTGTAGTTATTTTTTAATAAATTGAAAATGGCCACAAATAGCCATAGGAATATACGTACAAAAAAATTTCATTTCAATCCTACATCACATCGTCCAAAAATTACAGGGTGTTCCATTTGAAAAAATTGAGAAAATCAGTTCAAAAAAGTTGTAAATTTAAAAATTCTTTTTGGCCACCCTGTATATTTTTAAGAAGTGAAAATGGCTGAGTTACATCACACAGATGTCTCATAACTGGTACTAACATATTCTTTTCTTAAAATCGATAGTTGTGATTGTAATGATATTTTTAATATACACGTGTAAATCGCATAATTTCAACAAAAAAATAAGAAATCATTACATCCAAGTGGTTGGGAGAACGTCAATAATAATACAGGAGTGAAATGAGGCAACAAAGAGATTTCAAAAAATATTCTGATGTACCTACATGGCATTTCATTTAAAAAAAAAATTAACCCTGTAGAATCGTCTTGGCTCACCCTGTATATTCAAAAACAATTTCCGGTTATGGACTTTTTTTGTCTAGTTTACTTATGTTTTTAAATCAAGTTTCTAGCTGTCATATAACTCGAGATTTCAAAGTCGGACGCATTATTGCCCCACCTTGTATATAGACACGTTCTAATCAGAATCTTAAACTAACTTAAAAAAAAAAAACGAAAAATAGCAAACACCGTCTTGGGGGTTAACTGCGGGAAGCGTATATTGCAGCAAGCGGTTGCCGCAGCCATTCTGACGACCCGTATGACGAAATTGAGTGCCGCAGTGAAAAGGTTAAAATTGTGCTTCTGCAAAAACATCTATTTTTCACCATATTGTATACTATGTACGATATGATATGTACGGAACTGGAATGGGCACTTACTCGCGATCTTTAATTATTATTTATGTACATTTATTTAGATTCATTATTTTTATTAGGGTTAGATTTATTTAATTTGCGCTTAAAATGTAATAATACAAAAAAAACATTACACTCTAAGCTCAAATTAAACAATCCTAATCCCAATAGACATTTCGCAGTTTCCAGGGTTTAATTTATCAATAAATTTATAGCCAGCTTTATTGCAGAAACAGAGTTGAGTATAGCATATTTCTTCTGAAAAAATAAATACAAGCTTTATTTTCTGGGATTGCTCCGCCACTGACAACCACCCGCTAATGTCCAGAGCAATAAGAATCTTGTTGCGTGAACATCCGTAATTAGTCGCCACACCAAACAAGATCTTGTGATGTTAACAAGCTAAAATTCAAGGTAGTTAACATGTTAAGAGCACCTCGGGTACGAGATTACAGCATTGTCCGAGCGGCAGTAACAAATAACTCATCTCATCTCTCATGGATTAGTTTCTTGTTTTCTCATGGGCCAGCATGTTTATCTGTTAACACATGGCCGAGAAAAAGTTATCTAAATTACCATGATACATTTACATTCGTGCATTTTATTACTTTATTTTGTTTGGTATGCAGTTGTGATGGAATTTCGATTAAACATTTGGCATATTAAAATGTAATAAAATCTTACTATCCTGGCGGGGATTCTCGGAAACCATGAAATAGGTTCCATATAAGGATTTCGGACGGTATAAGGTGTTACAAAATTTTCGGCATACCGGGTGGGACGAAAGGGATCGTAAAATGGAGATCAAATTTACTGTTGTTCTTCAACGGCGATGCACCATGTAGATTTACTACGGTTGTAAACTTACGTTTAACGTGACCTTGAAATACAGGGTAGCCCGTTTGAAATTTCCCACCCCGTTTTTTCCTGTTCCATAAAATTTTCAGAAAAACGCGACTTTGTTATCGAGTGGAACGTATAACCGTGACAAATTTTACTACATAAATTCATCCCTTATGCGCGGGGAAACTACTTATTCAATAACTTTAAATGCAGTAGGGGTCAAGGGATATCGTTTTAAAAGTTTTAACTTTTTTTTCAACTATGGAACTTTTTTTAAAAGAATAAATGCTTTTCGAGACATTGTATTTGGAATTCTGTGATCTAAGAAATTAAAATACACCAAATTAAGAATATTTTATTTAATAATTAAATATTGGAAATGCTCACCACCAACCTCCTCATACATAATGCAAGCATTGTAATCGAATAAAATTAAGTTTTATATCCGACAAAATTCATAAAGTTTTAAAACTTGCCAGAAATATTAAGAAATCCACCAGAATCACAATAAAGAAAAGTTCTCACCCTTCGTGGTTGCATCATCTCTTAAAATCGTAATTTAGCTCGTTTATCTATTAAGCCGTTCACTTTTTGACAAAAAATACCTCAATCCTCGTAAAATTTTCGATAAAAAATGTTTCATTCTTTTGTCCGTAGAGTAAATAGTACTGTCACAAATGTGGGGTGAGGATAAGGGTAAGTTGGAGCGCTCCGCTTAATGCACACATATCGAGGGTTTTGACTGCAAATTGCTCGAAAACTAGTAATTTTACATAAAAGTCCAGAGGTCTCTATCTGTAGAATGGGAAATTGGGTGATTTCCTTCCTTAAAAGTTTTGCCCGATTTTGTTTCAGAATCGACACTCTCTCTTTTCCTCACAGCGCTTGTATATTTTAGAGGGGTGCAGATAGTTAGTGTCTAGTGTCTCTATTAAACGAAAAACACGAGAACACCAACAAAAGAATTTACAGTTCTTGCGATTTGCAGTCATCAACACCCCCGAGAAATCGCAAAGAGGCAATGTTATTTGCCTGAGCCATTAACAGCAGAAACAAAGTATCGATAACTACAGATTCCTGTACCTCAATAAACTTGTTAAGAAAGCAGACACCGTATTATTGGCTGTTTTTTCTAACTGAAATCTCAAGAGATTTCAGTAGATCTCAGTTTCTGCAGGAACGTTACTATTTTCTTTAGTTATCTCATTTTGATATTAGCTGAGAATTCTCAGCACCCTCTTCACAACCTATTTTATATTTCAGTATTTCATCTCACTTCAAATGAATGGAAGTGGAACATTTTATCTTTGATATTTGGTCAGTCAGAAAAGATTCTAAGGCTAGGTTAATTTAATTTCATGTATTTCTGAAACAAAAACTTTTCTTGTGCAAAAATTTATACTAATTCAACTGTAATTTGTTATTTTAATGTTTAATATTGGTTATGTTATACTGAAATTGTTTGGTACGATCAGGTGACCATTTGTGTAGACGTATCTGTTGCTGTTTAGCAACACTTTACGTAGCAACAATTTAGTTATTATTACATATTGTATTATTATAATGTAGCAATACCTAAAGGTACAATTAATCTTACAACGACTTTTGCTGAACATATTAACAGATCATTTTGTTCTAATAAATAAATGTTTGTATGTCTCTACGAATAATTCTAAATTGGTGTCAACTATACCATTAGTCGTTTCATTACCTGTACAACATTTTATCTCATCTATTTTAAGACAAAGCTGGTCTAAATCATAATAAATCGTCTGAGATAAGGATACACATAAGAAATGTTTTTATGAGATTATCATCATTATTCAAACATTCAGTTAGTTAATTTCGAGTTTTACTTACGCTTGGAATAAAGAAGAATTATTGGTTTTGTTACGTGAGACAGATTGATAGATCTGATAAAATCGTTGGTTATTTTTATTATTATTAGAAACGCATACAAAACAGCTTTTCTGTTATTGTCATGACTCGAGTGTTATATCATTATATTGATATTTTTGTAGAAGGGATGTTTTATACGGTGATGTTAAAATATCGGTAAGATATAAAAGTCGAATATGTTGTATACTAGATTCTTAGTAAACTATTTAAGAGGGATATAACTTATATCTGACATTATTTTACGAACGCATACATTTTTAAAAAGCTACTAAAAGCTTTAAGTCTATTTCTCACAAACAATCCCAACCAATGACAATTCCATACTGTAATAGAGACTGTATAAGTGCAAAATATATATTTATTTGAATTTATAAACTAATTTTCTTATTTTTCGATCTGGTTCTTTACTGTGAAAATCCCATTTCAAGTTTAAGTCAATGTATGTGCTTGGATATTTGGCTTCATTCATTCAATTAATTTTTTGGTGACAATCATATAAACCATTATTAGGTATGAAACAATCGGCGGGATGCACTTTTAGTGTAACTATATCAAGTATACTAGGTTAGAGATATATAATGTAAATGTTATGAAATTAGTTTTGTCTAGATTGAAATGTAACAAATTCATGCAAAGCCACTGTGATACTGTTATCATGCTCCCTTCAGCAAAAAATATGATGCTTCTGCCCATGAATCGGTCCTACCGATAATAACCGTGTCATCCGCGTAAGAAATTATTTTCAAATTTTCATTGGCAATAGTTATTAGTTCGTTTATATGCAACAAAAAAATATAGGACCGATAATAGTACCTTGAGGAACGTCATATTTAATAATAAGATCATTCCTATTATAATCATTTACAGAAATATACTGTTGTCGGTAACTAATGTAAATCTTTAGGAGCATTAGAAAATCACCTCTAAAGTCTAATGAATGCAATTTTTCATGAGCTACAGTATCGAAGAGTTTCCTGAAACCTTAAAATTTTGCATTTTTGTGATTCATTTATTAATGTGTTCATTTGACTAATGATGAATATACCGGGTGACACAGGAGACATGTAACACCCCGTAGCATGTTTATTTAAAAAGATATTATTTTGAAATTTGGTACACTTATATGTATAATGCGTGATTGTCCTTTTTTTAAGTACAAAAAAATTTTTGTCCACCACTTGCGGTTTCACCGGAAGTGACATCTACTCTGTTATTTTAAATGGCACCCTGTATATTTTTCTTACCTATCTGATTCGTCTCTAGATTCTCTTTTCAACCATGTGTCGGAACATGGCATTTGTTTTTAAAATGACAGTTAATATCAATTTTAGTTTGTTAAGTTTAGGTGGCCCTGATATGAACCTTGGCAGATATTGATGCGTAGTGTGCCGTGATATCGAAAGACCTCTGGCATGCAACTTTGTGCCTCATATTTTTTTTGGGAATAACCAGTAGCTGAACAGACTAATAAGATCTAACTTATTTAAAAAAAATATCTTTAAACAATCCACGATATCTTAAAAACCAAGATAGGAACCCCATTTTTTTACTTCACCTAGTTAAAAAATACTTATTTATCTTTTATTTTTGTCCAATACAATTGCTGTGCCTATCATATTTTGCTTTCTTCATTAAAATTAGTATCGAATGTTATTGCATAGTAATGAATATTGTACTGCAACAAAAATATTTAGTTAGCAGGCGGTGGAAACAAAAGAAGGTAAAACGACGCGTCATTTTGATTTGACAATTAAGCATTGTTTACTTGGCAGCAATTTAAGTATTTTTCATTAAATTGTACCTAAGTTATCACGTTTTTAACTCTATTTTGCCTTTTGCCATCTATTCACGAAATGAAAAAGTAGATATGCTACTAATCTATGGCGAATGTAAAAAAAATAGCAGGCAGGCTGCTGTCTTATATGAAGAAAGATTTCCCGAAAGAATTCATCCACCAAACAACTATTTTGTAAGAGTTGAACGGCAATTCAGAAGTGAACCAGAAGTACCGGAAAATAATTTCATTATCGATGAAGACTAGGAAATCAATGTACTTGCAATTGTCGAGGTAGATTCCACGATTTCGATAAGACAGATTGAGGACCAAACCGGTGTAAATCTGGAATCAGCTCGACGCATTTTGAAAAAACATAAATTTAAATCATACAAGTACCAAATACACCAGCATTTATACGAAAATGATTTTCAAAGAAGATTGAACTATTGCAATTGGTTTCTGAACAGACACAATTTGGATAATAATTTTCATGAACAACACCCGTTATTGGGCACAAGAAAATCCCAGAAATATGAGAGAAAGAGCATATCAGGAGCGATTTAGTTTTAATGTATGGTTAGGAGTAATTGGCAGAAGAATTATTGGGCCAATAATTTTTGATGGTCCATTAAATGGAGAAAGATATTTGGGATTTTTGTAAAACCAGATACAAGATTTTTTGGAAGAACTGCCACCTAATGTTAACCCAATAATTTTTCAACAGGATGGGGCTCCACCACATAACAGCAGAGTTTTGGTGAATTATTTAAATGAAAGGTTTGGAGAAAACTGGATGGGAACAAATGGGCCCGTTCGATGGCCTGCAAGGTCACCAGACCTTACGCCGCTTGATTTTTTTGTATGGGGCCACCTCAAGGAAAACGTTTATAGGACTCCACCAACAAACAGAGAAGACATGGAAATGAGAGTCAGAAGAGCAATCGATGGGATTACTGAATTACAGTTAGATAACGTGCTTAGGGCTACCGTCACAAAAACACGATTGTGCAGAGATAATAACGAACAACATTTTGAACATCTGTAGTAAAAAAATGTTTTCTGTAAATATTTTATTTTAATTTCATTCATTCGTTGTAAAAATGTATTACATAGTGTAATGGTTTTTCATCAATTTTGTTCAAATTGTTTTACTGAAGTTTCTTATTTATTAAAAAAATCGTTTTACCTACTTTTATTTTGTTTCCACCGCCTGCTTACTAAATATTTTTGTTGCAGTACAATATTCATTACTATGCAATAACATTCGATACTAATTTTAATGAAGAAAGCAAAATATGATAGGCACAGCAATTGTATTGGACAAAAATGAAAGATAAATAAGTATTTTTTAACTAGGTGAAGTAAAAAAATGGGGTTCCTATCTTGGTTTTTAATATATCGTGGGTTGTTTAAAGATATTTTTTTTAAATAAGTTAGATCTTATTAGTCTGTTCAGCTACTGGTTATTCCCAAAAAAATATGAGGCACAAAGTTGCATGCCAGAGGTCTTTCGATATCACGGCACACTACGCATCAATATCTGCCAAAGTTCATATCAGGGCCACCTAGACTTAACAAACTAAAATTGATATTAACTGTCATTTTAAAAACAAATGCCATGTTCCGACACATGGTTGAAAAGAGAATCTAGAGACGAATCAGATAGGAAAAAAATATACAGGGTGCCATTTAAATTAACAGAGTAGATGTCACTTCCGGTGAAACCGCAAGTGGTGGACAAAAAATTTTTTGTACTTAAAAAAAGGACAATCACGCATTATATAAGTGTACCAAATTTCAAAATAATATCTTCTTAAATAAACATGCTACGGGGTGTTACATGTCTTCTGTGTCACCCGGTATATCAGTAATGTCATAAACTGAGAATAAGAATATAATATTTACAAATTTTAATTAAATTTCAAGGAGCAATTTTGTAGATTTAAAATTTATTTTCAGTGTTAGAAACAAATTAATTTATAATTAGAATTAGGAATGTCTTACACATAATACAAATAATACAAATTTGCGAGCTTCTTCTGTTTACTTTAGTAAACCTAATTAAAATAAAACAATACATAAGTACACAAAAATGTGTTATGCCTGTTATATAGATTAAATTACCTTCATTATAATAATTCTCTTTTTAATTCTGTTTTTATCGGCAGCAATTAGTTATTCAAATGTACACATTTTACAGTAGCAATTATATATACATTTATATTGGATTATGTTAAATTCATAATTAATCTCCGTGCAAATAGACATTTAATAATGATAATTGATGTAGAAGTTTTTCTCAAATCTTAACAACTCAACTCGTTATTATTAATAAATTTAATGGGACTAATTTGTAATTTTAATCCTAAAAATTGTATAATAGGGCATGACCATAAGTGTCAGTATTATATTAACATTTTTTTACATTATTCCTAGAAATTTAAGTTTCTAGCTGAAAACATAGCCATACTAGATTATGCTTTATTTAGAAACAAGTTTAGTCATAATACTAATGCTACTTAATATGGACAATTTCCTTAGTTTCTCCATTTGGTAAACTTTTTCTACATATATAGTAGAATAAGTTGTGTATTTTTAATTTCTTTTTTGACCTTTAAGACCTACATGCCAAAAATACCACGAAAGTTAAACACTTGTATTTTATGGAGACAGAGGCAAACGTTATTTTTAAATATACTTATTATAAGTAGATTTGCTTAACTGCGGCCGCTTCCGGTACCGTCACATGTACTATTGTGGACAAAAAAAGTTATCGATTTTTTATCAAGGATTTTGTTTTTTTCAATAAAACGTCTGTTGTAAATAGGGATTTTTACATCAGTCATGTCAATTAAATTATTTTGACAACAAATCATTGGTGGGGTATCACAGTGACATTGACACTAATAAAAATAATAAAATATATTATGATTGAAGCGTCACTGGTTAGAACCATATTTACAACGGGAAAATCAGTCGATCACTTTTTTTCGGCCGCAATAGTACGTTCCCGATAATAACGCATTTGTGTTTCTGCAGATGTTAAACAAATAAAATAACTACATATTTCCTATAGATATAAAATTGTTTACCTTTTGACAATGACTGAAATTGTGTACCAGCAAACATTTGCATTTCCTATTTTTTTGTTGAAATCGTCTATTTCGTAATCTTTGCAAACGGCAGCAATTTTTGCAAACCTGAGAATGTTCCTCATTGGAACAAGATTAATAAAAGATAACTATTCAGATCCCTCATTTGTTTTTTAAATAAGCACTGCTTAACTACTCATATACTGGGGGATCTTTTAGAGTTTTTGTTTAATTTTGTACATTATGATTGAGATTTAAAGACTCTTCTAATGACAATGAGGTATTTTCATATCGTCGAATACTGTCCAGTACCACAGCATAAGTAGGCTCAGGTAAGAGATAGGAATGTTGGGCGATATCCCAGAGACGGGTTAAAATCTAATACTATACTTCGAAAAAAACGCGCAATATGATAATTAGGTGCCGGAAATATTTTCCATTTTACAAAAGAGGCACTTTTTTATGATTTTTGTGTCATTTTCTGTGCATACATAAACTGTCTTGGAACATAGTCGGCAATGCTAATTTTAGAGGTTTCTTTACAAAATACGTACCAGGTTTTCTTTTACCTAGTAGCCATACATTGCGTAAAACATATCTATCAAGTGTATACAAAATGTTTTGGGGGATATTATAGAGGACATACAACTAATAGAAGAGTAACTAAAGAACCTTGTAACGAGCAACTGCAAAAAATATTTCTTGAATTGATTTCAAATCACCTGCAGGTTCTTGCACAGAATTTAACGCATGGACAGCTACAAAAAATCATTCTGAACTCAGCTCAAACCATTTGCAAGATTTAGCAGAGAACTTAACAGATAAGCAAATACGAGCTTTAGTGGATCATTTAAACAATCCCCAATAATTAAAAACATTCGCTTAAGAATTAAACCCAGAAAAATTACAAATAATTGTTCCTAGTTCCAGCTTGAAGCTCTAGTTAGAGACTTAAATCTAGACCAAGCAAAAGAAATTTTACCTCACTTAAAAGTGAGTTCAAAGCACTTATTAAAACTTTAATGACGAGCAATTTACAGTGCTTGCAAATGACTTGGCTGAGTACCAACTCTCGAAAGAATTAGAAGAACACTTGAAACCTTTAGTATATAGTTTAAGAAGATCAACTGAAAGACTTAGTTAAAAAGCTTGATCATGAGAAACTCGAGGCAATTGCTCAGGTGACACCCTGTATAATAATATATTTATTATTACGTATTTATTATTTATATCTTAAAACTGTACTACGTTAACACTATCAATGAAGATTGACATAAGATTAACATAACAATAATAAATAAAATATTTTAAAATTTCTTACATTTATTTATTCTAACAATTTAATGTTTATTATTATTTGATATATTATTTTCATAAGTGTTCAATTATGATAAATTTAAATTAACAGATTTTTATTTCATGTT
Organism: Rhamnusium bicolor; assembly: GCA_029963845.1. Lineage (NCBI taxonomy): Eukaryota > Metazoa > Arthropoda > Insecta > Coleoptera > Cerambycidae > Rhamnusium > Rhamnusium bicolor. The sequence goes on from JANEYF010004192.1 coordinate 48,034, forward strand.
TTCTGGGTTGGTTACATAGCTCAGGGGTAGTATATTTTGTATGGAAAATTAATAAAATTTTACATACCCTTATAGACAATTTTCCTAATTGAATTGATTGTTTCACTTATTTTCTTGCTATTAGACATACTCTTTGTAGACAATTGCTTGTAGAAAATAAAAGAGTTAATAGATTTGCTCACTAAAAAAATCTTTTTCTCAAATGTGGAACTATCTGTAGTATAATATTCATTAATACAGCTTATTTTTCGAATGAACTTGTATAAGGTACCAAGTTTGGTTTGGGTAACTCATCTCCTTATAGCAGCTGAGTTAAAGTTATTAATGCACTGAAATCTTAACAGCTGGATGGGTAAATGTTCATTAAGAAGATATTTGCAATCGGCAGCGTCCGACTCTGTAGCTTTTACTCTCTAGAATAATTTAGTAATTTTCTTGTAATATAAGCTATTATATATTATATTAATATTCTCCTGACGATGGCAAATTGCCGAAACTAATTGGGTTTTCAAAAAAAAGGTACATACATATTTATGTAGAGATTTAAAAATGATTAGGCAAAACTTTATTTTCATTTGAAATTACTTTTTCTGTACTTTAATGGATTTTTGTCAAGGATAAACTTAATATTTACTCGTATTTATACACCATTTAGATTAGACTGTTTAAAAACAAATAAATTCACAGAAAATATAATCAACTTTGTTTATGTGAATGTTATATCGAATTACAAAATAATAGCAATTATTACCGTTATTTTGTTATTTACTGATCTGTTAACAGCTGCATTCATTCGTAATAAGTTCCTAGGTGTGCCAATGCAATGTCTGTAATTATCCCATTTTGACTAATGATTAAAGTTGTCTGTCGCCGTTTCTGTTAACAAATATTTCAAAGTTTCCCTACTATTTATCATTACTTATTGAAAATATTCTATCTTCAGAAAGTTGTAAAAATTATTGCCGTTCAATTTATATCGCATTCTCCCTGAAAACTCTGATAAATCGCCTGTACGACTCACATTCAATAACCATATTTTTGTAAAATTTATGTGTACGAAATATAAGCATGCCTATCTATCATGTTTTATGTGAGATGCAAGCCTAAGTCTTATTTATCTTCTTCGTCTTATTTGCTACTCAGAATTTATTTGCAAAGTATTGGAAATAATTCAGAGATAAAATGCAATGCCCAGTAAGGAATGATGGATGTCACTTAAGGATTTCGATTTACATACGTACGTACTGTGCCAACTAAACGATACTTTTTATGTATTTATGTATTTGTCAAGTACGCAACTTTACCATGTGTTAAATATAAAAGGAAAATAACTTCACGACATCGACAATGATAATATCATTTCTGAATCACTATTTTTTTATTTTTCTGCTGTTCGCTTCTATTGCTAAAAAATTTACCAAATCCTAGTTTATATCATATGCAAAAAATAAAAAATGAAGTGAAATGTTTATCCAATTGCTCTGTAGATTTTGATACAACGTGGTTACCGATACTAAAAATAGAAGAATGGCAGAGCTGGGCGAAGCAGTCTGAAAATATATTGGTAAAATATTTTCTTAACGTGCCAAAAAATACCTTTTTTTTTAAATTGCTTTCAATTACAAACCTCTTGAAAAAGTGATTGGTTCAGATACAAGTAAAAAGTACTTTAATAGCTCCAATTACCTCAAAATTGCTTGAAGAAAAAAAACTACTTACAAGTGCAGTTCCGGTTAATAATTAACAGTTTTATGATATTACTGCTGAAAATATTCCTCAAATATGCATAGATGATATGGTTGAGGTTGAAAGTTAAAATAACGATACACAAATCATGTTTCGGCCAGGCAGGCTCGCGAGCGATTTGTCACGAGCGAAAAATCTTGGATGACTATTGAGAGACAAGCGACACTCTGTTCACCGCAGTGGCGGTTCGTGGGTCAAGAGATAGGGAGGTTAATTAGAAAATTTTACTGTATTACCTACCTTTTAAAGTGATTTAAATTCCAAGTCGATGCTCCTGTCTTTTTGAGGTGCAAAGTGGTCAATTACTTTTTCATTAAAGTTTTTTATCTTCTTTATTAATGCCCTTTCTACAGTAAGCATAGCTAAAGAAGATAACCTTTCCTGACCCATGGTATTTCTTAAAAATGTCTTTATTCTTTTTAAGGTGGAAAAACAACGTTCACTTTCGACGGTAGTCATAGGGAGAGTACACAAGATTTTTAACAGTTTGACACTTTCAGAAAAAGTATTGCACAAATTATTGTTAATAAAAAGCTGTAACAAAGCACCTTCACTATTGGAAAAATTTTCTCGGCTATATAATACTTCTAATTCAGTTTAAAGTTTCAAATGATTTATGATTGGACACTCTGTTTTAACTAATTTAAACATATCTTGAGGAAAGTTTTTTTTATAATCTTTAAATCGATCTGCGTGAAATAACTGAGACACTGCTAAATGATTACTGAAGCCAAATCTGTTTTTGATCTCAGATGTAATTATATCACAAACTTCTAATGAAATTCTCCTTTTTGATTCTTCCGTTTTACATCTCTGGCAGACTGGATGGATGTCTCCTCCAAATAGTTATTCAAAATTTTATTTCTGATGTCTACAATTTTACTATTAAAAACGCCAATACACTTATTTACTGTTATGACATTGATATTACATTTTTTGTAATTGATTGAAGAATATATCACAATGAGGCATAACTAAATGAAAAAAATTTAACCAGTAAAGAAAATGTTCATTTTGTAAGTAGTTTTTTAAACCAATAGCTTGGTTTAGGGTGTTGTTTTCTGATTCATTATCAATGATTTTTTCTAAACAATATAATAATTCTGTTCGATAGGTATAAACAGTCTTTATGCACTTTGTATTAAAATTCCATCGTGTTGGAGCCGCTTTAGGTAATCTCACCTTAACAACATTATCTAACACGGCTGTTCTTTTTGGCGATTTTCCAAAGAATGAAGAAAAGCTATGTAAATTAGCAAAAAAAATGTTTGTGCTTTTATCCTGACTTGATGCTTCTTGTAAAATTAAATTTAGTTGATGAGCGTAACAATGAATAAAATTTGCTGAAGGATAACTTTTTTTAATTTTGGCTTGTACACCTCCAAAAGCACCACTCATTACTGATGCTTCATCGTAACTTTGTGCTATCAATTTTTCAGGACTTTCATTAATTTTCAGAAATTCTAACTCTTTTAAAATTACATCTGTCAAATGCTACGATGTTGTTCCTTGACTTTTAATAAATTTGTACAACACACATATTTAATAGTAAACACCAAAAACACTGTTTTATTTAATTTCACAAGTAGAGATTTACTAATAAAATGTTCACAAATAAAAACATTAAAAACAACGCGACAGAATTTACCGACCAACGCGTACATAGTCAGCATTAAGACTGCTCTACTAAACTTCGTGCGTTAGCGTTTCCGTAAAATGTGTCAGGGACATTGTCCCCACCAGTGTTTTCTGTCTTTTTGCTTTCTGACGATTCGAGCATGTCTATTTCACTTTAATTCGTTGTAAATTCGGTCCGTAGCTAGCTTTGAGGAGAAGTTGTGGATTGACCCAAGATTTTTAAATTCTATACGAAATCCTGCGATCTAGATATTTGAATAGTATTGTGCATAGAATGAACTAGAAACTTTAATATATTTTTTAAAAATATTAAAAATATATATATTATATATTTTTAAACTTCAGAAAATGAATAACTCTATTTTTTATTTGTATGTGGGAGGTCATTGACCAAATGACCCTATAGAAGAACCGGCAGTGGTGCACCGCAAGGCGATTGACAGTCAGTTTTAACAATGGCTCTATCACGAACACATCGAATAGCTCTTCTTTTGAAAGATGATTTGTTTCCCGACATATTCCTCAATTGCAAAAGACAGTATGGTCTACATCCCATTAATAGATATAGAACGAAGATATTTATTTATTCCATAATGTATGGAGACGTTCATCTTATCATTCATCATCTTCCTTTTGAAGTATTTATGTTTCTTGCCACAGAATGGACCTACGCTGAACTTCTGATATTAATTTTTTTTTCAAACACGAAGCCATGTTGGTGTAGTTACATAACAGAACTAATTAACAATTATTTGGAAATCAAACAATGTTACTTTCAGAGCGATGTGCTTATTCGCTAAGCGATTTGTCATTAAGCGATTTGTCGCTAATGTTTTGTGTCAGCATAGCCGCTTCAATTTGCTGTAACGTGTTTCAAATATTTTTTGTCGCTATATTGTTCATGATTTTTCGCTAGCGACAAATCTCTCGACAGTCTGGCTGAACCCTCAAGTATTTTTAATTATACGACAAAACGATAAGGGGTTTTGATCATGAAACAAACTGCATAATTAGTTACTTTCAAAATGACAGACGATGCTGAAATTATGTATTCGGTAGCCAATTTCTTAGATTTAAGTAGAGAGTAATATAAAATAAAGTCCAAGCAGGCGGTCATGATTCATTATTACTTTACTTTTCTCATTTTGTGGTCACATATGAAATGACATAGACAGAAACTTTTAGGTTAAAATTGAAATATCGGTCTTGGCTAGGTGCTCCTCGGCAATACTTCCTCATCATCGTATTCAATTTGACATTAATGAAATAAATTATTTTAACTATAAATATTATTTTCATTTATTGTGTTTATTTATATAAAATAAAATAGATAAAAGTAAATAACACAAAATAAATAAAGACAAAAGAGAAAAATGGGACAAATGATACAAATAAAATAAATGGGACAAAGAGACAGCTGAGATAGATGAGGAGAATAAGATAAACAAGATAAAAAATATAAACGAGATACATGAGATAAACGATATAAATACGATAAATGAAATAAATCGGAAAATAAGATAAATGAGATAAATTAGACAAATGAGGTAAAAAATACTAATTTGATAAATAGGATAAATAAGAAATAAGATAAATAAGATACATAAGATAAATAAGATAGATAAGTCACATGCGCAGATGTTTATTCTTGCAATATTATTCTGGGTAACTATATTTTTTAGATATTCAGCCGTAGAAAAGTGTGAATCATGTGGAATAGAAAGACGGAAAAACAAAAATTACAAAAATATTAGAAACAAATAATTATTTAAATAAACGGATTAAGACTAGATAAGAAATAAATTATACTGTAATTAAGGAACGAAAGAAAATATTATTTTCAATTCAATATTCAATAGCCAGAAGCTATAACAGATTATTACTGTTTCCATTTTCTTGATAGACATATGCACTATAATTATTACATTGTCAATCATATCAACATGTATCTAACATACAATATTAACAACTTACATATATACATTATTTCTACTAGTTATTTCTGTGTTATGAAAGTTGTTAGCAAGTGACAAAAAATAATTAAATTTTTTTATTAATAACAATTAATTAAGCAGTAAAATTCATACTAGTGTTGTTGTTTATTTAGTATATTCTATCCAGTGTTGCATTTCATTTATTTCAATTTCTGATATAGATATTTTACAAATATTATGTTAATCCGAGAAGTTTAGATAAATTTAGACAGTCAAACAGTTTTTTTTAATTGATTTATATTATTTCATGACATCATAAATTAAAGAAAAATTATTTAAATATTTAGAATTATTGTTAAACCTGCCATTGCTTTTAATATAAATTATTATTTATTAAAACATAAACATAAAATACTTGCACATAAATTAGACAACTACAAAATCCGAGGCAGAATCTGTGCACTTTGAAAAACGTGGTCCCTCATAATAAATTTTGTTGTAGCTATATCGGCTATGATCGGCTATGTTCCCAAAGCTAATAAAAAAACATTGCCCCGTACCAGTGCACTTAGATCATTGTGTATAAAAAGCAGGAAAGTCAACAGAAACAGCACTCCACCATCTAAACAGGAAGATGGAGGAGATTCTGAGGGAAAAGGAGGTTGGGTTGGGAGCCCTTCTTGAGATCGAGGGGTCCTTTGACAACACTTTTTTTTCTTCAATTATTTGGGTTGCCAGAGAACGTGGGATCAACCCCACCCGATGAGTCACGAACATGCTGAAAAGCAGGGTGGTGTTCACATCTGTTTTTGACGACACTCTTGAAGCTCAAGTGACTAGGGGTGCCCGCAGGTGGGGGACTCTCCCCTCTCTTGTGGATTCTTGTAGTAGACGAGCTTCTCGAGACACTTAGCAGAAAAGAATTTACCGTCCAAAGCTACGCTGACGATATAGTCATCACAGTAAGGGTTAAATTTAACAGTATGGTTAGGAAACTAATGCAGAAAGCCCTAAACGTCACTCAGGAATGTTTTGAAAAAAAAATGTTTTCTTAACCGCCTCTAAAGTTACCGAAGTAACTCCTAGAAAATCCTAGGATTTTGTGTTAAGAGAGACGAGGCCCTACAGTTTATTGTGGAGTCCGAACCACATCTAGGGCATCGACAGTTCTCTCACATTTTAATCCGAAACAAATTACAAATAAAATTTCTAACTTGCTCCTGGACGGACTCGAACCATCGATATTCGGTACCGAGTAAATAGCTATACGCGCTTTACCCACTCGGCTACCATGTCCTAATGGGAATGGGTGAAGGGACCCAGAATAAGTCCCAAAAACATCATCATTATTACATTAATGGTTGTTAGATCTTCCATTACATCTGCATCCCCGGCATGGTGCTCTAGGATGCTGCAAATAACAGCTTCAAACTAACAAAACCTGATGCAAAGACTGGCGTGCTTGGGTACAACGGGGGGCAATACGCTCGACCCTCACTGCACCAATGGGGGCCATGTTAAACTTCCCCCCACCACATAATAATATAATGAATGGGATGCGAGGCTGTCCTCAGGTTGCAAAATTCAGGGGCGCTGATGCGTCATCGCCATCGCTCCAGTCATAGTCATGAGAGAGTTAAAGTTACTGTGGCAGATCACATCCTTGAGATGTTGTTAGACCACGTGGCTCCCAAATATTCCTTCTACAATCGTTTCAAGGCGATCATACCAGATCAAGAGCTATGGAAGGGAGATACACCAGATTTCTTTAACAAAGAATTGATCTGGTGTACAGATGGGTCCAGGACTGAAACAGGAATAGGGTCTGATAAACATAGTGAAAAACCAAGGGCAGGCCTTAGCAATGCAATAACAGTCCAGTATTCTAGCCCGAAATATACGAAATTCTACAGTGTATTTGCGAAGACTTAAGTAGAGCTAACATAAACAAGCAGATCCATATTGTCTCAGACAGTCAGTCTGAGAAATAACGTCAAGACTAGTATGGGAAAGCCAAGAAGAACTCAAGACCCTGGTAGAACGGAATACAGTCAACTGATCTCGGTACCAGGACATAGTGGGGTACTAGGAAACGACAAAGCTGACGAATTTACCAAACAAGGATCAGCTACGGCATTCATTGGCCCGCAACCAGTACTTGCCGCGCGAAAGTGCACTACACTGGGTCATAAAACACAATAGATACTGGAGAAACATAACAGGACAAAGGCACAGTAAAGCATTTATAACTCAATGGTGCATAAAAAGAGCTCAGTAACTGCTTACTCTAAGCAGGAACCAGCTGAGAATAGTAACAGGATTACTCATAGGTCATATGCCAGTGAAGGAACACTACAATAAATGGGACTGTGAAGGTGACCTGGAATGGAGGCTTTGCGGAGAGCCGCCGAAGACAGAGGAACACATTGTACTTTGTCAATGCGAGGCGCCGAACCGCAAAAGACAAAACATTTTTAGGGAAACAAAAATGGATCCGAGAATAACTGTACACAGACTGGCTATAGAACTGTATCAGATAATCAGCAACACAGGGATCACAGGAAGGGTATAGATAATCAGGGGAGGACACAATAAGCCGCCCTGGCTGAAGTGTCACAGCGACTGTATCAAGCAGGAGGACCTGGAAGAATAAGAAAAAAAATCCTCCGATATTACCATCTACCGAAACACAGTATCGGACTCATGCAATGTCATTCATATAATTTTTTTAAATGGAGCACCAATTTTTACATAATTTCCGACCAAGCTAAGTTGAGTGAATGATTGAGATATGTATTTATCACAATTATGAACAATATCGATTACCGTAATAGCATTACAGAGAGTTTAATTATTGTTTCTTCCAATACAGAATTGGATTACTTAAAAATAATTATTTAGAACTAGATTTCAATGTTACTACATATGCGTGCGTTATACTTATACACCGCACTATTCACGTGTAAGTTTACGGAGACAGCAACCAAAAATTTGTCGTTTTGTATGTTGACCATGCCCCGATACGTTTTAAAATGTTACGTAAAAATTTCGCTGCGCGCTGGTAAATATTAAATAGAAAGATATAAAATTATTAATTATTATACACCTGTTGTAATCAAAGTTGACCTTTAATTAAAATTAATCATTTTCAACAAAGGTTGCAATGGCGCCGTCTATGATAAAAGTCAAATTACGATAATCACAGAAGTTGAGATTTCAATAGGATTAAGGTTGATAGCATCAGCTATATTAATATATCAAAGGCACTTAATTTGTAAACAAAATTCTTTAATTTCCGGTTGATGTTTAAGTCCCTATTAATCACGTTATAACCATTGTCATATTCTTGAAATATCATCAGTAAAAATATTCTTTATTTATTTTCCTGTACAAATATTTTGAATTCTAAGAATATTTACATATTTTAACACTTATATGAATCCAAATACAATAGAGTTATTTATATAATATTATAATTATGTTAATTTAAACCATAAACTAACAAAACCATTTTGTGAAATGTTTTAATAAATTGTACATAAATATTTCTAGTTGGCATTAATTAACAAAAGCAAATATTTTAATTTACATAGGCATGTTCACTTAAATCTTTAAATGCGGCTACTATTAACACGTTGACTTTTGACGGTTAGTGATATGCTTTTAAAATATGTTAATCTATTAATGTACTTAAAATAGACATACACATACTTCTATTAACTTGTTTAAGATAATAATAAGAGAGTTTTTTAGCCATTTCGAATGGGGATAAATTTTGCTCCACAATCTGCAGAAAATAGGTAGTCGCTGCAATTCAAAAAACCTCTATGTTTGGGAAAAATATGTTACATTTATATTCTAAAAATACATAGAGGAAAAATTAGATATGTACTTATATGTACTTATATGTCGGGCAATCAGTATTGGTGATTTTCAATAGACTATTGAATAAAATATAGTTGACAGCTATGGGGATAAATCTTGCTCCACAATCTGCAGAAAATAGGTAGTCGTTTCGATTAAAAAAACCTCTATGTTTCTGCAAAATATGTTACGATTTATATGCTAAAAAGTTTTTTATAATGTGTACCGGTGATTTTCAATAGACTATAGAATGAAATATAGTTGACAGCTAGTTGTTAATTGCACGTAAATTTTGTGCATATTTTGTGTATGTGGATAAATCTTGCTCCTCAATCTGCAGAAAATAGGTAGTCGTTTCGCTTAAAAAGAACCTTTATGTCTGGTCAAAATATGTTACATTTATATGTCAAAAAGTTTTTTATAATCTGTACCGGTGATTTTCAATAGACTACAGAATGAAATATAGTTGACAGCTAGTTGTTAATTGCACGTAAATGTTTGGGAAAAATATGTTACATTTATATTCTAAAAATTCTTTTACATAGAGGAAAAATTAGATATGTACTTATATGTCCGGCAATCAGTACTGGTGATTTTCAATAAACTATTGAATGAAATATAGTTAATAGCTATGGGGATAAATCTTGCTCCTTAATCTGCAGAAAATAGGTAGTCTTTACACTTCAAAAATCTCTATGTTTGGAAAAAAAAATTTTACATTTATATTCTAAAAATTTTTTTACATAGAGGAAAAATTAGATATGTACTTATATGTCCGGCAATAAGTACTGGTGATTGAATGAAATATAGTTGACAGCTACAAGTATAAACCTTGCTCCTCAATTTGCAGAAAATAGGTAGTCGTTTCGATTAAAAAAACCTCTATGTTTCTGCAAAATATGTTACGATTTATATGCTAAAAAAGTTTTTTATAATCTGTACCGGTGATTTTTAATAGACTATAGAATGAAATATAGTTGACAGCTAGTTGTTAATTGCACGTAAATTTTGTGCATATTTTGTGCAAGTAGTTATGACTAAAGTCTGTCTGTGTAGATAGAGATCAAACGTGCGACATGCGCTGAAAACTACGTATATCAAAAGGTTTCCAGTGACCAGTAGGTTATCTTGACTTGGAGCTAGGCACAGTAATCGGTGGACTCTAAGCGCGGCTATCCTAAGATAGGTACTTTTATCAAGAAGTGTAAGCTTTTGTATATATAAGCTTTTGTAAATACAATAGAGTTATTTATATAATATTATAATTATGTTAATTTAGACCATAAAGTACCAAAACCATTTTGTGAAATGTTTTAATAAATTAGTGGGCATTAATTAACAAAAGCAAATATTATAAATTTACATAGACATGGTCACTTAAATATTTAAATGCGGCAACTATTAACACGATGACTTTCGACGGTTAGTGATATGTTTTTAAAATATGTTAATCAATTAATATACTTGAAATAGACATACACATACTTCTATTAACTTGTTTAAGATAATAATAAGAGAGTTTTTAGTAATTTCGAATGGGAATAAATCTTGTACTGGTGATTTTCAATAGACTATTGAATAGAATATAGTTGACAGCTATGGGGATAAATCTTGCTCTTCAATCTGCAGAAAATAGGTAGTCATTTTGCTTAAAAAAACCTTTATGTTTGGTCAAAATATGTTACATTCATATGTTAAAAAGTTTTTTATAATCTGTACCGGTGATTTTCAATAGACTACAGAATGAAATATAATTGACAGCTAGTTGTTAATTGCACGTAAATGTTTGGAAAAAATATGTTACATTTATATTCTAAAAATTTTTTTACATAGAGGAAAAATTAGATATGTACTTATATGTCCGGCAATCAGTACTGGTGATTTTCAATAGACTATTGAATAAAATATAGTTGACAGCTATGGGGATAAATTTAGCTCCCCAATCTGCAGAAAATAGGCAGTCGTTTCGATTAAAAAAACCTCTATGTTTGTGCAAAATATGTTACATTTATATGCTAAAAAGTTTTTTTATAATCTGTACCGATGATTTTCAATAGACTATAGAATGAAATATAGTTGATAGCTAGTTGTTAATTGCACGTAAATTTTGTGCATATTTTGTGCAAGTAGTTATGACTAAAGTCTGTCTGTGTAGATAGAGATCAAACGTGCGGCATACGCTGAAAACTACGAATATCAACTGGTTTCCAGCGACTAGTAGGTTATCTCGATTTGGAGCTAGGCACAGTAATCGGTGGACTCTAAGCGCGGCTATCCTGAGAGAGGTACATTTTGTCAGGAAGCTTTTGTATGGTTTTGTTTCGTGCGTTTACCGCTTTCCAGGTTATAGCTACTTTTATTAGTGTTACTATGTTTTTAGTGCATATTTCTGCAATTTATTTATTTTTATTTGTTTTTTAATGGAAGCAGCAAAGAAAAGAGTAGGTCACGTTTGTTGTTACAAAAGCTGTAAAAATCAGAGGTACACTGGAATATTGGAACATTTTTTTCCTCGTGATCCTGAAAGTAACTTTATCTGTGCAAAATGAAAATACAAATATGTTGTTTACACTAATCTTAATTATTGTTATATTAAAGGGCTTACTCGACAATAAAAAAATACTTGTCATGTATACAAACATATTTTTGAATTTTCCGAAGCGATGTTACAAGAAAAATGGAGAAGTTATTTTTTGTAAGCTTAAGGAAAGTACAAGACGATATTTACACTAAATTTAATTATTAATTATTACTAAGGACATCGACATTTTGGTTTTGTATGAACAAAATTTGAATTTTTCAACGATTTTTTTTTTATTTTAATCTATTTTACTTCCACATCACGCCATGGCTATCGACAAATTTTCAAAAATATCGAGGAAAGTACTTTAAAGAAAATATTAATATTTTACATTTTCAAATTCATTAACAGCAATTTTAAAACTTGCAAACAAAACATAAAATTAATAATTTGGGGACATCAGTAAGAGACATCGATAAAACATTTGTGTTTTTTATGTCTAGCTATTTTATTTTGTAACCTGCATTCATTATTCAATTTATTAATGAAAAAATATTCCGCCAAGTGTGTATTTTATTTCATTTATCTACATAATTTACAGATTTTTCTCATTTAAATACGTATTGTCAAAAAATAAATAAACAATAGTTAATGGACATAATGCAAGAGGTAGTAAGTAGTAGTAGTAGTAGTAGTAGAGAATAACAGTAGTAGTAGCCACTTATTTTACTAGGCAGGTAGGCCACAATTGTACCCTTTTTACCCTAGGGACCAACGTTTTATCGTGGACTCCGAACCACGGTCCTCGGCTTTCAACTAACCCACCGCCTCGTCCTGCCCACCTGCACCGCTGGCAGAATGGCAAGCCTTCTGGGTAGATCTTTTGGATCCTCCACCTGGGTTTGCCTCTCCGCCTGTATCAGGCTCGCGGCCTTCCCTGGTTAATCCGTTGACAGCCTACCAACTGTTAGACGAGCTGTGGGTCATCCATCCAATTACCTGACTCGATCAGTGCTACTTAACTTCATTGATCGAATATTGGAAATTAAACGGATGATTGACCATACTTCATCTCCAATATAAGAGGTAAGTCTCTGTAAGTAATACCTTACCTCGCACCGACGCCAGTCAATTTCCTAAAATGGACCGTCTTTAGTTATGACTTATTTTTCGTTAAATCAATGTGTATTCGCTGAGTAGTTTATACAAACAGGTGGACAAACATTTTAGGCATGAATTCCAAGTTCCCAGAGACGGAAGAATACCAAAACAGGACATAATTTTTTGAATTAGGTCAATCAATTCCGTGTGCATGGTAGCGCTGCTTCAAAATTTTTAGAATTTGCTCGTATGTAAGGACGCCGAGGAACATTGAATAGTTCAACAAGTCTATTATTAACTTGCTCTGCTTCGAGATTGTACTTGCTCTGGATATTTGGAACAGAAGTGGTCGACGAAGAGTTAAAAAAGAATTTGCATTTTCACCCATATAAAATCAAATCGTTCAAAATCTTATGCAGCAAGACAAATTCACACGAATTCAATTTTGCCAGCAGTTTCTGGAATTTTTCAATGAAGGCGCGTACGTCGGGAATGAGTTGATAATGATAACGATGATGCTCATTTCCACCTAGACGGCTATATTAATAAGCAGAACTATAGATATTGGGCTTCAGAAATTCTAATGAAATAGCATGAGACGCCCCTGCATAGCAGTAAAATGACCGTTTGGTGTGGAGTATCTATATAAGAAATAATTGGTGCTTACCTTTTTCATAGTAATAACCAAACTATCACAGTCTCAGACCGCTATTGGAATATGCTGCAAAATTTTTTCATAATGGAGCTCCCCAAACTTGGAATAAATAATCCATTTTATCAACAAGATGGAACAATAGTGAACACAGCAAGACAAACGATGATTATTCTGAGAGATATTTTTGCTGAACGAATAATTTCACGTTTCGGTGATATTATTCGGCCGATCAGATCTCCCAACTTAACTCTACCAGATTATTTCCTATTGAATTACCTCAAAAAAAAAGGTTGCTACCAGCATCCATGCACACTTCAAGAATTTAAAAATGCAAATCGGGTAGAAATTGAAGACATCTGGATTGATTTATTACGAAGAATAATGGGAAACTTCTTCGAAAGGTGCCAAGTAAAGTGTAATGGCGCTCATTTGAAAGACGTAATTTCCAAAAAATAAATTTAAACCTGTCCAATTTAATAACTCTGAAAAATATTTTGAATCGTGCAGATAAAGTGATGTTCTTATTTAGTTGATACATGTAAGTGGGGAGGACATGTTTAACTTCACTTTACTTAACAGGTATAGTCTAAGGGATCTTGATTTTGTTATAATCAAATGCAATAATAAATGAAGAAATTACCGTGGCTAGTGTATTTACAAACCCATTCGATTTATGATATGTTTACTTTTTGGGTACATTTATATTTCCCATTCACATTTAAGTTGATCGTAAATCTTTTATCTATTTGATTTATTGGTTCCGAATAGATGTGCCATACTATGCATATTAATAGCTGAAATGTTTGTTCTATACGCTGAGCACTTTATTTTCCTAATCTAAATGGAATCTGGTATGCGGCTACGTATGGGTTTTCATTGTTTTATCGGACGAAATTTATTAAGTTTGATCAGCTTTAATATAATCTGAGAAACGAGAGATATTTCAGCAAGATTATTTAACAACAATGTATTACCTCATATTTGAAACAATGCAGTTACACACAAAGAAACCAGTTAGGCAAAAAGTGAAGCAGATTGTCTAATGCGCCCGAATTCCATTTATGGTGTATATTATATATTTGTTATATTTTTCTCAAATGAAATACCAACAAGGAAGAATTTGCAAAAATAATATTTTCGGAACCCATTTGTCCCAGTGGTGCGCTAACGCACCACATATTTTATGATTTTTTTTGTTAAATTCAGTAAATATTTTTGCATATCCATTTATAAATTTTATTATTATCAGTATTAGAGAACTTAGTACCGTACGAACTGTTGATTTTTATTTTAAAACAAAAATTTTATGACACCTTAAAAATCAAGAAAAACGCTGTTTGTGTGAAAGGTTGAAGTGAATCTAAAACAGTAAAATATTTTAATTTTGGAAAGTATTGTCATTTTTGGTAGGTCTATAATATGTAGATTACACGGTGGAAAAAATACATTTAAAATATAATATAGATTATGGTTTATTTTTATTAAATAATTACTGGTGCGTGAACGGACCACTGATTTTATCTATGAAATAAAACCAAGCTATTGCCAGTCTCGACAAGTCAGCCTATGTAGCGTAAACAGTCACCGATTAGTGTGTTGTTTAGTATTTGTTTGTTTCTTGTGCAGTACACATGATATTTAATTGAAATCAGTAAAATATGCCGTTTTCGAGGTATTTGACTCAAAGGGAATTAGAAGCGGCTCTGGAGGAGATCGTTACGGATTTGGAGAATAATGATGAATTTCGTAAGTATTACTCGTATTTACGTATTTTTATATTTTATAGATACAACTCAACGCCTACAACGCCTTGGTCTTAGCGGTGACGTTGTCATGAATCTACTTTCTGTTGTGGATAAGCCAGTGAATCAGCAAATTTTTTTTCGACAACTTTTTTTCGTCATTCAAACTCTTCGTACATTTAAAAAATAATGGTTATTTTGCCACCGGTACTATTCGCGAAAATAGGACAAATAAGTGTCCAATCGAAAATTGTAAATCATTTGGTAAAAAAAGACCACGAGTCCCATATTTCAGCATATGATTCTGAATCAAAAGTTTCTATTGTCCGTTGGCACGATAATTCGGTTGTAACGGTGGCAAGTAATGTTTATAGTGTAGCTCCTGTTCAAAATGTTAAACGCTATAATAGAAAAGAATGAAGAGATGTACAGATACCCCAACCTTATGTAATTGCCCAATACAATAAATATATGGGTGGGGTAGATTTACACGCCAACGGAATTGCTAATTATAGATGCCAAGTATTTGGGAAAAAATGGTGGTGGCCTTTATTTTGTAATTCATTGGATAGCTTAGTCGTCAACACATGGAAAATTTATAACGTTGTCAATGAAAAAAAATTTCCCAGGTAGATTTTAAATCTTACGTAGCCTTGCGATATTTAAAAACTGATAAAACAATAATTGAAAGGAATCTTGCTCCTGCTATAGATGAACTGCGTTATGATAATACAGGTCACCTCATGATTTCTCATGCCAATAAAGCACGAAGGAGGTGTAGAATTTGCCATAGCCACACAATTTACATTTGTAATAAATGTAATGTACATTTACATACTTCATGCTTTGTACAGTATCAGCAAAAATGAAACCGGGTGTTACCAGTGGTGCGTTCACGCACCATGAAATATTATAATGTTTTTTTTATTAAGTAAAGTTCTATGTAGAAAATAATTTATGCTTAGTAAGATTGAAACTTTCTATGATATATTTTCGTTAAAATTATTAGTTATATCTTATGTGTCTCAAAATAATATTTCATGTTTCCTCCCAGTGGTTCGTTTACGCACCAGTATTTTTTTTATATACGTTAATTTTTTTAATTTTTTTTGACACATGGAATGTATTCTTAAGTATAACAAAATAAATATTTACAAATAAAAATGTTCGTTTTTTGAATTTTTCGATGCTTGGGATATAATGGGTTAATGGCTAAAAAACGGGTTGTTCGATTCCAGCAGCTGATCAGTACATACAGTATGTCCATAAAGTATGGAATAAATTCATTATTTCTTAAACCAAAAATATTTAGAAAATATTCTTAGACACGTCGATTTTTAATTTCAATTACGCATCTTATCCTTTATTTTTTCTTTGGTTATGATGTTCACTGTTTCCGTTATGACGTTATCAATATTTTTTTACATGGATCACCCTGTATATTTCTTTATTTTTGAATTCTGCTTCAAGAGCTGATTCCAAAAATGTATCACACTTAGGGTCTAAAATTGATAAGTTGAAAGATACGGCTATTTTGAATTTAAGAATTTACTAATTTTTCATGTTTTGTTTGAACAAATAATAGTTACTAGAACTAATGGTTCGTTAATAATAAAAACAATTTATAGTAAATGTTCGAACTGTACTTCTTGTTGTAGCTGGCAGTACCCTAAACGATGTTGTTGAAACTTGTTTATAGTTTCCTGAGAAATGTTGTTTATTTCTGTTCTAATTCAACAATGTTTTCGGTTTTTCCCATAAACTAAGTTTTTTAGATGTTCCCACAGAAAATAATCTAATGGATTGAGGTTCGGTGACCTTGGTGGCCATTTGATGGGTCCACGTCTACCAATCCACCTGTTCAGAAAAATTTGGTCAAGATACCTTCGAATGTCTGCTGCATAGTGGTGAGGCGTACCATCCTGTTGATACCACAGGCTTTCGTCAACATTTCCAGGATTAATTCTACTGGAGAATAAATTTAATAACGTTGGGATGAGATAGCCCATTAAAAATTGGAGATATGTCGGTCCGTTTACAGTTCCCTCGAAAAACCAGGACCCAATGATTCTATTTCTTACAAGTCCCGCCCACATATTTACCTTTTGTGGATACTGTGTGTGTGCTGCTCTCGCATCCATCGAGGGTTTTTCCTTACCCAGTATCAACAATTCTGACGAATCACTTCACCGTTTAATTTGAAGGTGCATTCATCGGAGAAAATAATATTTTTATCAGAAGAAGGTCACCATTGCACATATTCATCATTATTTCATAAAATTGTATCCTCCGATTTGGATCATCATCACTTAGTTCTTGCACAAGCTGAATCTTAAAGGGATGCCATTTTTCTAATTTTAATACTGTATGTCTAACTGACGTTTTAGTGGCATCATAATCGCGACTAATCTGTCGAACGCTGGTATGTGGATTTTTTCTACAGTCAGTAAAATACTTAATTTTGTATCCTCGTCAACACCTGGGTGACCTGTTTTGAGTAAATCTTCCACCATACCAGTCTCTCTAAAACTTTTTTCAATTTTACTCAGTCGATTGACTTATGGATCGTTCTGGATATTTAGTATTAAATAACTTACATACTTCTTGTTAAGTTCGCATGCTATACCATTCCCAATCATCGTAAGAATTTCAATTCTCTGCTTTACAGATACACTCATGTTATAAATTAGCATAAATCGACAACAATTATTGAGAAACCACTACTGGGGTAAAGTATTATTAAGTGATTTACTGTCAAATACGATAATGATAACCCAAAAAAACAAACAAAAACTAGCCTACCTCAAAAATTAATAAAAAACGTGTTTATTTTACATTTTTACTAGTTTTTTTTAATGGCCGTATCTTCCAACATCAATTTTAGACTAAGTATGATACATATTTAGAATCAGCTGTTAAAGCAGCATCCATAATTGGAGAAATATACAGGATGTTCCATTTAAAAAATATATCGATGACGTCATAACGGAAACAGTAATGACGTCATAACAAAAAAATAAAGGATAAGATGCGCAACTGAAATTAAAAATCGACGTGTATGAGGATCTTTTCTAAATATTTTTGGTTATGAAATTATTCCATACTTTACGGACACACTTTATGGGTTTAGTACAGCGTTGTCTAAAGACCTAAAATCTAAATTGATTATAATGAAAAAAATTTTTAACTACTTATCTGATTGTAATTCATGTTGTTAATCACGTGTCGCATGAAAGAATCACCCATGAGGCAGCAGCTAAACATTTAAATAAAAAACATAGGTTGTAGTATTATATCCCCGGTTGTCTTAAGAATCTTAACATATAATATTTTGTACAATTCGATACCTCCACGCGCGAAAATCTACGTTTCTGTGCCGTGGTGGGATATGTATAGAGCGTCCATATTTTAATTCGACGAAGAAAAATTATTTCAAAAGTTAAAAAGAATTCTTGGAAACAGTTGTACAGGTTTCCTCGAAGTTTTATGCTGTGACTGAAAAATTAAAGATCACTGCTTAATTACCAAGAAGCCAACTTCATTTTTTCAAAGTGAACATCCTGTATATTATTGTACCATCTGATAGAGACTTTCTGATTTCAACAATAAATAACACTTTAAACTATGCTTTAATTTTTTATCAAATTAACTATACATATTATAACTATGTAGGAGTTAAAAATACAAACATTATGTTGGCTTGTTCAGATGTTAAATTATTTAACAAATAAAACAAACAATAAAATAAAAATGATGTCACAGCCAAACATAATGTTTTTGATTCAATTTGTAACTCCTACATGGCTAAACTTTTAGGATATCCCTACAACTAGAAGGTCGGTTCTGTCTGCTGCTCACTCTGATGCATACAATTCAATATCAGTTGTAGTAACCGCTTAGGAAAGTCTTACATTGCTGATAAATTCAATCATCCTTTCGTAAAACAAACTAATTTTTTTATTACATCAATTTTTACAGTAATTTTTTGTAAGTAGTCAATTTAAAACAAAACAAAAAAAAAACTGAAAAACTATTTTAAGAAACAAAATAAATTTTATAAATAAAAAAACACAAAAGATAACTTTACATAAAAAACGTTCAATGAATGTCCACAAAAAAAAATTATATGCGTTAATATTAGTTAAAATGATACATTAGTAGAGCTGTCCGATGTGGCTGGAGTACAGCCAAGCACCGCCGAGAAGTATTTACCTGCAGTCTTATTTGAAAGGTTATGCGTGAGGTAACCTAAAATATAATAATTAAAGCAAAGGGTAAAAAACCACCGACAGTAAATTTTCGGTAATTTCGGATCTAGACGGATGTAAAATAATTTGTAAAGTTTGTAATAAGACTTAATGTGCTGGCCAAACAATTGTCGTCGTAAACACCGTGCACATCAAAATAAAAAAAAT
Source organism: Rhamnusium bicolor (assembly GCA_029963845.1). Lineage (NCBI taxonomy): Eukaryota > Metazoa > Arthropoda > Insecta > Coleoptera > Cerambycidae > Rhamnusium > Rhamnusium bicolor. The sequence goes on from JANEYF010004192.1 coordinate 67,650, forward strand.
GGCATGCCTTTGACAACTCAGTTTATGTTTGATTTATTGTTAATGTTAATAGCCTGTAATATTCCGCTAACTACTGAATAAACAACCATTTCGGAAGTTTTGGAATAAATACAATCCCCAGGTGAACTTACCAAGTCGTACATCGTTACGTAATATTCCAGCTGTTCGAAAACAGAAATAGGATTAAATGTGGATTAAAAAATACACGGCTCTGGTATGTTTGACGCGTTGTAAAAAAAATCTATTTTAAATATTATAGTACGTGTACTGGGCCCTCTTAAACAACATTTCCACTTTTACTAGCTAGTAAAAAACTAACTGCGTGTACTGGCGAAATAATTACGGGGTGTTGGAGACATTCGAAAAATTTGAACTTTCAACAAGTCAAGTATTGATGTTTGTGACTGATGGTGCTGCGACAATCGCATGGTAGGCCGTTCTTTTCAAAGAGACGTAGGTTTTTACATGTTACGTGTAAAGTGCTCTTACTCTTTCAAACGATTCGAAAATGTTTTCCAGAGTATGCTTATAGCAAATACAAAAAAGTTTTTCTCAAATCTCCTAAACGGCTTCGAGCTTTCCAGACAGTGTCCTGGTATCCCTGAACCACCAGAGCCGACTTGCACGTGGAGAACGTGGTTGAAAGCGCTTTATGCTGAATATTTTCAACAAATAAAACTGTGACCAGTTCAACCCTAACGAGGCTGCAGCTTAGGGAAAACCAACAGCTTCAAGACGTTTCCCTTGAAACAGATTTAAAAACTATAATAAAATATAGAGGACTAAGCATAGAAAAATTGCAAAATAGTTCGTTGTCTTAGTGGAATCGCTATAGTGGACACGCCAGGAAATACGCAAAAAATAATCGCTTAGTGAAAAATTCGAGAGTGTATACAAAATCCTTTCAAATAACAATTGTGATGGTGCTCTAACTTCGCTAAGTGAGTTCAGATTTTTACTATGCCTGTTACTCCGTAATGTCGAATGGTCTTTTCAAAATGCAAAAATATTTTTTCCCAACCGGGACTACCGAGCTACTCTTCCCATTGTGATACGAAACAAATTATAAATCTGCTAAAGGGTAGTCTTGTCAAATTTTTATAAAATGTAATTATTGTTAAAATTTATTTCCATTACTGACTTCAAGTTTATATGCTTAAATTGAGTCATATGACGGCTCTGTCGGCAGGTGACCTCGGAAGACATTAGAGCCCTTGTTACCAGTATCTGAGATTTATTTGGAAAACGCAACAACCATAATTATTATAACAGCAACCGCATTTGAATCCGATAAACGCTTGCTGACGTCACTGCTCGCAGGTCGCAGTTCGCAGTTCAGCGGCTGCGCTGGTGAAAGTTTCATGGTACGTACGTATGTACAGCCCCATCGAGCCGATAGAACGAAGCCCATAGTACAGTGGTTTATTTAAATGTTGTGGATTGGAAGGGTTAATGTTTATTTATTATTACGTATAAAGAAATGAAAGATTTTCAGAAAGAATAAAAAATATCCAATGCCCAATTTCTTGAAAATTCAACTGTTTCTAAATGTTATATTGTTATTATCGTATTTTATCTCCAATAGTTTCTGAACAAAACTAAAAAAAAAAAAAAAAAATCTGGCGATACTTTACACACCCTGTATCTTGAAAACGGTTCAAATTTGGACACACGTCCATAAGAACTTTTCTGCTTATTTTGGCCCATAATATTCCCTTGGCATACTATTTATGAAACACCTTGTATATAACACACATACAAGTGTTTTATTATATGCTTTGATAAGCTTACAGATATTTTAGATTAGCTGTGTTCATATATCCAGGAAAAAACCACCATTTTTTTGCGGACATTTTTTTTTAAATACATCCACACAGAGAAATACATATGTGTATTACGCGTACCGGATTCGACTACTATGAGATATAACTAGCAGCAGTTAATTATTTATTATTGCTATTGTATTTACTATGGGCCCAGTACCATTATACTGGGCTAAGCAAGCTAGCGGGAATGTGATACTGTTATCACACCGCTAGCTTCTATCGAGGGAATGTTTTCTAGTCTGGCTGCGCAGGACAAGTTCTATTACGCATAATTTTCTGAAAAAAATTATTAATTTCTTTTACTGTTACAGTGCCTTTTAATACTGATAAATCTATCATTTTCAGTGGAAATTAAAATTTTGTGGACCGACCTATTCTAACAAATAAATAAAAAAATTCTACCAAAACTTTACTGAGAATGAAAAAATTTTTCTTTCTTCCTTCAAGCATACTACCACATTAATAGTTCTTGATTATCTAATAAAAAATATGAAATAATAAAACATTTTCCATTTTATAAAAATTCTTAACAAAATTCCACTTGCCAGAGTATTTCACTCGAATTATTCCTGCAAATCAATAACCCTGTGATGGTCATCATCTTAAATTTATCACTTAATACATCCCCACGAAAAAAATCAGAAGAGATTCCAGAATTGACTGTGCCAAAGAACAGTTACAGATGCAAAAATAAATTTTTCTTTAATCAATCACCGAGATACAATATATCTGGCCGAAAAAAATAGGTATTACAAGAATTACTTGTTTCTGTAAAAGATATTTTGGATCATTCAAGGTTTCATCAATAAAAAATGGTCAAGCTAGTTGGTCACCCAATATTTCCGCCCACGCATTTAATTTTTGTAAATGCTGGGTTCATATAATCATCAATTAGTACCAATTTTCACGTGACTAATATTTTATGACGGATTATGATATCCATGGAGGAAAAGTACCTTCATTTTATATGGATTTACTTCAACGGCTAGATCTTGTATAGAGAAATTTGGATCTTGCTTAATTCATTTCTAAATCATAATTTCCCACAGATCTTAACCCACTGAATTTAATTTCTTTGGAAAAATATATAACTGTGGTGTTTCTTTACCAGCCTCTTCAATCTAGGTCGGACAAAATGATTATCTAAATAATTTGATGGACGGATATCCGGAGACTTGTAATAAGAAGTCGTATCCAGATATAAAATATCCGATTACGGCTAAATTTCTTATTTTTTCTTCAGATTTCGAATAAGCCTATGTGAATATTTGCATCCAATTATTTTGATTCGGATGATTTTAACCGAATAAAAATTCATCGAATAATTTTATCCGAATATTTTTATTCGAATAATAACTATCTAAATAATTATTCGATAAATTTTTGTAAATAATTCCACTGTATTCACTTCGATCAATAAATTAATATTAAGTGCGCACCACTATGTAAATGCAAAATGAAATACAAAATCCATTCTCAATTTTATTGGCATGTGGTAAGTACGAAGGGTAGCATTATTTAAATATTAACATGATAAATGAACAAAAATATAAAGAATAAGCTGGATGAGACATATTGGCACAATAAAAAAATGTTATAACTGTCTATTTTTATCTAATTAAGAACGAGCAATGTGCTGACGAGGTATATGTATTTATTTAATTAACAACTACCCCATGAAAATTAAAGGAAAATGTATAGGGGATTCAATTGTTTAGTTCAATTTATCTCCAAGAAAATATTGTTATCACTCCAAAAGAAGCATTACTTTAGTATTAATATTTATTTACATTTATATTTAAATATTGTTATGTCGAATTATATTTTTTATCGAATCGTTTTTGATTTCATTTATAGGAAACTGTATGCTAATCGTTATCAAAGCATGGCATAAAAATAATTTACAAATACATCAAACCCTCTACTATTTTGTTTTCGAAAACGAATATCTGAATATAATTGCCATTACTATTAAATTAAATAAATTCGAGTTAATTTATCGGATTAAATACAGGGTGGGGCAATAGTGCGTCGGACCTCGATATCTCGAGTTCTGCGATAGCTAGAAATTTTTTTAAAAAATTACTAGTAAACTAGATAAAAAAGTCTATAACTGGAAATTATTTTTGAACATACAGGGCGAACCAAGACGAAATTACAGGACCAAGTGCCTTTTTTTTTAAATGGAATGCTATGTATATCAGTAAATTTTTTGAAGCCCCTTTCTAGGCTCTATTCATTTCTATATTATTATTGACTATCTCCCAACCACTTTGATGTTATGAATTTTTTTTGTTGAAATAATGCCATCTGCAGATGGATATTAAAAAAATCACCACAGTCACAATTACGGGTTTTAAGAAAAACTTATGTAAATACCAGTTACGAGACATCTAATTAATATTTTTGAATCATTTTCATTTCCTAAAAATGTACAGGGTGGCCAATAATTAGTATTCAATTAAGAACTTTTTAAATTGAATTTTCTCAATTTTTTCAAATGGAAGTACTTACAAAAAATATTCGTTTTTCATTTTTACATCACATAGTTGAAAAATATACAGAGTGTTCCATTTGAAAAAATTGAGAAAATTCAATTTAAAAAGTTCTTAATTGAATACTAATTTTTGGCCACCCTGTACATTTTTATTAAATGAAAATGATTCAAAAATATTAATTAGCTGTCTCGTTACTGGTATTCACATAAGTTTTTCTCAAAACCCATAATTGTCACTGTGGTGATTTTTTTAATATCCATCTGCAGATGGCATTATTTCAACAAAAAAATTCATTACATCAAAGTGGTTGGTTGGTTGGTTAATATAGGAATGAATAGAGCCTAGAAAGAGGCTTCAAAAAATGTACTGATATACATGGCATTCCATTTTAAAAAAAGGCACTTTGTCGTGTAATTTCGTCTTGGCTCGCCCTGTATGTTCGAAAATAATTTCCAGTTATAGACTTTTTTATCTAGTTTACTTGAAATTTTTTAAAAAATTTCTAGCTATCGTAGAACTCGAGATGTCGAGGTCCGACGCAATATTGCCCCACCCTGTATATTTAAATAAAAATGGCGATTAGGTTAATTTTATAGGAATAAATCAATCCAATTAAAAAAATATTAGAATAAACTTATTCTGAATAAATTATTCCGAATAAACTTAATCGAATAAATTTATCAGAAAATGATAAAATTGTCCAAGTAAAATTATCAAAAAATAAATAAATAAATAAATAAATAAATAAATAAATAAATAAATAAATAAAAAATGGGATACACCTATCTGATTAATTTTATCTGATTAAAAGTGTCACGAATGTGAATATGAATGAATATGAATATTTTTCGATTATTGACACCCTTACTTTTTGCTCGCTTTATTCACATCTTCCTGATGTCTTCTTTTACATTTAATGCATTTACACAGCCTTTCACTTTCTCTCATAAAATACCGCCACCATATATTAACATAAAACTCCAGTATTAATGTAAATTGTCATATTTCATTTATACCAATATCAAAGAGAATAAAGGTAATATAATTAATTAATTACACTTGTAATTTAGAGTTCTGGCGAATGCGCTGCGATCATCAATATTTACTTTGTGCTTTTATTGTCGCGATAAAGAAATAAAGTTGTGTGAAATATTTACTTAAATTATATACCCATCTTTCGTTGTGGCACACTTTAACCATAATAATATTAGAATTTCTCTGTGTGTCATAATATTTACTTAAAATTTAACTTATTAAATGGAATAAAGACTGTTTTTATTAGATCTTGTTCATAGTCAATTGCAGTGACATTAATCATTTTATTAAAGTTTGTTGGCACATTATTAAAACACGGAAATACATTTAATGTGACCTACTTTTTGCTAACAGGATTTACCGACAACGGAATTTACTATTTTGGAATCAATTAATTTTAAGAAATAGCAGTTAAAATATTTGTTTTATTTTCAAGGTTAAGGAGTTAGGGAGAGGTACACAGAACGAAGTAAACTAAATTTAAACATATTTTAAAATATATTTAAATTAGGTTTCCCTTATAATAATACACTATATTTAGATTAAGAAAAAATGGTAAAAACATCATAACATTCCTAACTTAGGAATACTAATCCAGTCACTTAAGCCAAAAAAGAGGGTCAACCTCGGAATGAGAGATAATAAGCTATAAACTTGTATAAACCTTTATTTTGGTGTTCTAAAAGTTGTCTCAAAAGTCTCATAAAAATCTCGTGTCCGCGTCTTAAGATATTCAAGGTCAAAGTCAAGTCACAAAAATCGGTTTTTTGCAAATATCTCGCTTCCTATGGTCTTAATGCCATTTTCGTTTATTATAAAAATTGTAGAGAATAAAATTATCTGCAACTTTTTGTCCCAAACATTTTTTATATACTCAACCGTTTTTGAGATAGAGGGCGGAGAGCGCGCCGCGCTTACCTATTCACAGCATAATGCAAGATCAACCGTAAGTCCTGGTAAATAATACGCCGTATAAAGTCTATAAATCATTAAGTCGAGTACCATCTACTACTGATAAGAAGCCTCGCCAAGATAATCAAGTCACACAAGCAATGATAGAGATTTTTAGTTATATAGAAACTTATGACGGATCACAATTTACATTGAAAGAGCTCAAAGATGTCCTGACGGAGTATGTACCAGCTGATGACTATCATTACAAAACTTCAACAAAAATATTTTACCGACATAATAATTACGAGAAAAGTAGGATCATTTACTATCATATCTTTTCGTGATACACAAGCTAATATACTATCAAAAGCTTGGTACGATAATAAAAAAAGGGATCCCGAAGAAGAACGGTTACGGATTGTCGAAGCTGCAACAGCTATTATTAGGGAAGATATTCGATCATCTGTAGTTGAAACCAAGTCTTATCTACCTCCAAGTAAAATGTTAGATGATATTAATGAAGAAATACCAAAAACTTTAATGCATTTTTTACAAGAAGTCATAATGAAAAATAGAAAAGGAAAAATAATAATTTAAAAACGAAATGCACATCAATGTCATGCAATAATGGCTGCGATACGAGAACGGTCATTTTCATCAAGTCCTTCTAATTATAAAAGTTTTTTTAAAAAAAGCTCCCCACATTTGAACTTTAACTGTAATAAATATATGAAAAAGTATTTCTAAATAAAGATATGATTAAAATGTATTTACTCTATTCTTTTTTCTGCTTAAAATATAAATAACATATATATTAGAATATAATTAAAATGTACTTAAAGTATTCCACTCAACAATTTTTTGATTACACGGAAAGGTAAGTAATATTAAATAAATATATATTCGATAAATGAAAAATATTATTAAATATAATGTATTAATTAATAAACAATGCAAATTATTCATAATTATATATTTTTTAATGATTTATAGACTTTAACGGCGTATTATTTACCGGGACTTACGGTTGACCTTGCATTATGCTGTGAATAGGTAAGCGCGGCGCGCTCTCCGTCTTCTATCTCAGAAACGGTTGAGTATATAAAAAAATGTTTGGGACAAAAGTTGTAGAGAATTTTATTCTCTACAATTTTTGTAATAAATGCAAATGACATTAAAACCATAGGAAGCGAGATATTTGCAAAAAAACGATTTTTGTGACCTTTGAACTTGAATATCTTAAGACGCGGACACGAGATTTTATGAGACTTTTGAAACTTTTAGAACGCCAAAATAAAGGTTTATACAAGTTTACAGCTTATTATCTCTCATTCCGAGTGGTGAAACCTCTAATGTGACTGGGCTATACGCTTCAGCAAAAATAAATGAGAATTACAAAAACAAATCCAAGCGTTTATTGATAAATCTGTACAAAAAGTTAGAACACATTCCCACGACCAAAATGAACCCACCTTACTTTTATCCAAAAGTGCTTCGTTAAGCTGCTATCGCAGTTCTTAAAAAAAGTGTAATTTTTTTAATAACCTTTCAGTTAGTGTGTAAACGTCAGTGGCGTATACTTTCACTCAAACCACCTTGATTCAAAACCGGGCTGGAACAGGTCAACGAAACGATGTAAAACTGTAGGTTCCGTGTATCTGCGATATGAGCACGTTAAATATCCATATCCTTTGAAAAAGTAGACAAAATTTGTAGGTTAGAAGTGTCATGCTTACACAAATACTGATGAGCTTATCTCCGGGCTTCGGTCATTGGCCTTGGTAACGGAAATAGGTTGACAGTAAATGATTAATAATGATTAAAAAATGCAATAATATTTTGGGTTTATCAGTATTGGCAATAAATGTTTTTTTGACGTAATTTTTTTTGTCAGTATTGAGTAAGACGTCCAGATTTGTTCAATAAAATTTTTTAGTTACACAATCTTCTTTTCAACGTTTGTTTCCTCTTGTTAAATTCTGTTACCTGCCATAGATTAGCCAAAATAAATAAGACGCCACTGAAACAAATTAAACTGCACTTTTGCAACATTTCAGCATAATTTCTTAGAGTTTGCGACATTTTGAAATCACCTCCAAAATTCATCTTTTATAGTTACCGGAATGGAATAGACCTTGCTTTTTAAAGCATCTTATAACAAATAATTACACTGCTTTATATCAGGAGAACTTAGTGGCCAGTTCACCGGAACATCGTGCCATCTCCAGATCCATCTATTGGGGACAATTTGATTAAAATGTTGTTCAGCACTATATTGAACGAGTATCGAGGGCATCATATTGTAAGGGTGTGTGTATAATCTTGCACTTATATTGGAGTTTATGCCCTTATAATATGGCGCTCTCTTTAGTCAATGGTCGTGTCTGTTATAAATATATTTACTGTTTTGTTAAATTATGTGTATGATAAACTTTTTAATATTATGTTTTCAAACTGAGAATGTATTCAAATAAATACGAAACGTTCATTACTTCTAAAATATTGTTGTATCCTTTTTGTTGCCTTCACCTCAAACCAATTAAACATTGAGAATATAAATAAAAGAAAATATTTGTTGCATAAACTCGTGAAGAGTTACATCCATTAAAACCTTTGGCCCGCAAGATCTCCCGATATTTCAGCTCCAGATTTCTATCTCTAGAGAAAATAAAAAGAAATATAAGAGATGAAAAAAATGTATTTATTCCACGTCGTATTTTCCATGCTGTTATGCAAAATTTGGTCAGGTATGTAGGAAGACTGTATTGCTGAGGATGGAGGTCATTTGTGATACACTATTTTCAGGTTCATAAAATTTAACGCGACTCAAGAAATTGCTTCAAATATAATACATAAAAAAAAGGGAAACACAAAATTTTTTTTTTTTTATTTCTCTAAAAAAAAAAAAAAAAAAATATAAATTTTATATTTTTTTCCAAAAAACAACGATCTCATTGACCAAGTTCTAGCTCTTAGGATAAGTACTTTGGAAGTTAAATCAAAATTTGCCTAATTTAAAGAGCTAGTTTTTTAATTTTTTTCTTGAGCAATTTCTGTGAAAACTTTTTACGGAGACTTGATTTTTAATTCTGGATAATTCTTCTCAATAAATATTTAATCTCTCCTCTATGCAAACCCATTTATATAAAAGAACTTCTTCAAAATAGGCCGACATTCCTGCAATTTTATACTTCCATATGTAGATCTTGAATCTTAACATTTATTTATATCAACATTTTGTTCGAATCTCCCAGAGTAAAGAGACTTTACCCAAAGAAAAAACCATTTTTGTTTAATTACCATTGTGGACTTGACTTCTGAAAGCAGGACCTTCAAATAAGAAATTTGAACGCAACATTTTTTGTTTTATACCTATCTTTACCACTATCAGTGGATGAATTCTATATTACCTATGTACATGTGGGTGTATTTGGACATGTAAAGTTTACTGTTATGAAAAAGAGGCGACATTAAGGATATTTTATTTTTAACTGGAGTAATCAAGTTATCATGGTATCTTACATATCTCTTTGGAATGTTAATGGGAATACGGAAAAGGTCAGGACTGTTAGGAACATTTATATTATAAATCATTACTTTGCGCCGTAACATGTGGTAAAAATCATCCTATCTTTATATGTGCAATAATTTTTATAAAACCATGAGAAATATTAAATTCAGGAAATTTTTGTTTCTGTTTCCCTTTTTTATTATTGGGATGAGAAACACTTTTTATTTTACTTCACAATATGGCCACCGAAATTTTAAAAATTGTTGGAACCGTCAGCTGCGATATCGAATATCACTTTTTAGTATAATATGAATCATATACAGGGTATCCCATTTTTTAGATGTAGGACGGTGATAGAACATCAAAAATAAATGGTAGTGTTGCAAATTAACTCTTTACAAACAGGAATTTGTCGTGGGTTCTGGGGATTTTGTACTCCAAAATCAATTTAAGGAACTATCCTTTATTTTTAATATTCAGAACATCAAAACACTAACCAGTTAACACTAGAAAATGATATAAAATAAAAATAAAACATCGTAACATTACTACTTCAGCGGTCCACAATTGTTACATGCGACCTTCCTACTCTGCCCTTTGCCTCTCAACAGTCTCTGACTCGGACCACTATCCTTTTTTTCCCACTACCACACATAGCATATCACATTTTGAACCACTACATCACCCCTTTTTTCCCCCTACTTAAATCTAAGTTACAAATATTTTTGAACGGCTGAGTTTATGTATCAAAATTAACGTAGAACTCTGAAAAACTTTAACTAAAATTTAACCAAATATCTAGTTGCAAAGGTTGGTAATACCGTCAGACTAACACTAAATATTATTGGGTATTTCCTTATAAGATTTTAGATTGATAATATTATGTTTGGCTATTTCATGCCCTTGATCATTTCCAATAACATATGAATTGGGTCCTGCCTTTCGAACTATATAAAAAGGTCCTTCATATAATAGGATAAATTTACGAATTATTCGATTCTCTGCTGAGGATTGTGAGTGTATGCGTACCACATCTCCAACTTCAAAACTGACTATCTTAAATTTGCTATTTAATTTTCTGCTCGACGTACGGCCTTTGAACGAAGTTATTGGCAGCTAGAACCAAAATCTTTCTAAAGTGTTCTCTGGTGTGAAGGTTTGAACGAAAATTAATAAATTTCTCAATAGGATTATTGAATTGATTACCAAACTGCAAAAACGAGGCAGAAAACCCGGTACTATCACTAATTACATTATTTAAACTTGTTCAACCCAGGGTAGCATATTAGCCCATTTGGTTTGTTGCTCGGAGCAATATGCCCTTAATAATCTGCCGATCTCTCGATTGTATCTTTCAGTAAGATTTCCCGGAAAATATACAGATATGTGCTTGATTTCAAAATACTCAGCGAAAGTTTCCCTCCATATGTTGGATGTAAATTGTGTCGCATTAGCGCTTAATACACACCTCGGTTTTGAACAGTAGGAATATAATCCTTAAATACCCTATTTAAAATAGCCGTAGCTGATGTGCGTATAATTTCACATATTTGCTGAAAACATCTACTATGACCAATAATTGGTGACTACGCCCCGACCCAAAGGCAATGGGCCCATCATATCTAAGCAAATTAAATCTCCCGGTTTTTTCACCAATACCGAATTCACACATCATCACTTTTGATGATTTTGACCTTTGACAGAGATCGCAGCCGGCCACCACCTGCCTAATATGTTTCTGCATTTTTGGCCAGAACAATTTATCTTTCATATAGTTATACGTTTTCATTTTTCCAAAATGGCCGCTATCTTGGTGCTGAGCCTGAATCAACTCCACTATTAGGTTACGCGGAACACGTAACTTAAATCTCCGGTTGTACTGGTCATAACTCACGTAATTTAATATTTTTGACGGGATTTCGATTTTTCATTATACGGGACATTTAAAATAAATCGGTACTGTCATGGCACACTTAAATGGAAAACTAAAAATTATATTATAACAAATATTGACATTTGAAATATCACTTATTTGGTATCGTTGGATTCAGAAAATTATGCAGAATTCAAAAATGCCATAATATATAGGGTGTTCTATTTAAAAATCGAAAGTTAGTGTCACTTCCGGCTAAACCAGAAGTGAAAAAAAAATCACTTGTATTTCAAAAAGTGCGGCTTGTTATGTATATAGAATATCCCAAATTTTAATCAATTATCTTCAAAACTAAAGGAGAAAAAGTGGTGTACCATGTACCCGGTATGTAGGTATGTATGTACATGTACGTGCATGTTTATATGTCCTTACATGTATGCATTTGTCTATTCAGTTATTTCTGTTGCTCTCTTGTTGTTTACAAAATATATCCACAATTTAACAATAAATTTTCAACTGCCACCTATCGGCCTGAAAACTTAATAAGACTAACAATTTCATAGTACTCTACCTTAAAAGTGCTCAGTATATCATATCTTTATATTGTATTTCTCCAACAGATCGAACCTCCATACCAACATTACTACTTAAATATGCATTCCCCAGTGTGTTTAAAACATTAACTGTGTGAATACGGGCAGTTGTTTATTAGATTAGAATTATTGTTTAATAATATTATCAACTATCAGGTATTTTTGTGTTTTCATAGTGTTCTTTTTGCAATGAAAAACTCTATTTTAATTAAAATTGACGCTACAACAATATATTAATTTGGGTAAGCTCCTTTTTTAATTCTGATTTTTTTAATTCTGTTTGAACTTCTTAAATCAAAAATTAAAAAAAAAAAATTTTACCTACTCATTAAATTTTTTTATAATTTTATCCTTTATGTGATATAATGTAAAGTTTTATATATTTTTATTCTTTATGTGTTGTAATGTAGTTTATTTATTTATTTATTTGTTTTGTCAAAATCATGTGAATAATGGCTCGCATTTATTTTAAAACAAAATTTGGTTCTTGCAGCCCTAAAGATGGAAGATGGTGAACTATCCACCGAAATGTTGGCCAATAATTAAAATTTATTGTTAATAATAATTTTTTTGGCCAAGCTCGTGACTTATTTCTCTATCTTACGAAGTGGGCGTGAATTGGTGACTACAACTTAAAATGTATAGATATTTTTTATTGCAGATTTTCAAAAAATATATTAATTCAGGCTCACATTAATGAAAAACATGGAGAGCGAGCAATTGAAAATTCGTATTTTTATCAATTAAGTAAGTACATATGGCAATTAAAAAAAAACTGTTTGTTAATGATCGGATTTTGAATCCACATATTACTTTAGATATAAACGCGTGAGAGAGGGGCGAGCGTAGATTTTCCTTAACAGTACTCATATTCGATACGAAAGTTAAACAACGATAGTCGCAGTCAGTGATTTGATCGTAACTCAAGTGAAACCCGGCAACCTCGCCCGTCTTCTAGAGGTTGTATATCAGCGAATACGAAGCTATGCAATCTGAGGCGATGATTGTGTAGGTGATATACCATCCTTCGAAAGGGATGTCAAACAGTTGGCCCCTTGTCTATGAATTGTTAGGCAAGTAAGAAGTCCCTACTCTTTGACAGAGAAGAGGTAGGCAAAATTTCCAGGTTGGGGTAGCTCGTCTCCTGGCCTCGGTGATTGGTCCTGGTAGCGGAAATAATCCGACGTTAAATAAATGATTAAAAAAATGCTTGGGAGCTTAGAGTTTTCGAAAAATAATTGGTGTGCTACAAAAAAAAATTCCAATCAAATTATTGAAATTTGTGTCCTGAAATGTTCAACAATGCGCAACTAAGTACGTTAAATAATAAAAAAAAAATACAGTTATAAAATACAGAATAAAATGTTCTGTATAAACTGGAGTGGTTTCTGTTTTCCTGATTAAGTCAAAAACACTTATAGTTTTTGTGTTATTAATTTCTAAATTAGAGCGTCACTTGAAAGTTCATTGACAGCTGCAAAAGTTATTGTGAATTTTTTTTTGATTTTTCTTGTATTATCGATAGTTGCCGTTCATGTTATATTTTAAATAACGTCCACCCCATTATGGGGGCTACAAAAATTAAAAATAAGATGGGGGTCGTAGACTTTAATTATAAGAAATTAGTTTTAAACTATTTAAATTCTGTTTATTTTTACTAAAATCTTATTATTTGCTCATTTATAATAGTTAATCCATACATTAGACTTCTAAATTTGCCCTAATTTACACATTACATCATTTTTGCCAAAGAAGTCAGGACGTGCGTAAAAAACACACCCCTACAGACAGCAAACGCTTCTATCCAAAGTAGTCAAATATAGTTTATATTTCAAAATCAAAAATTAGGATCATCACTGTAAGTTATTTTCTTGATTTCTAAGACATAAACGTGAAATTTTAATTAACGCAAATAAAATAACATTTACTTATGTTTTTCCAAATGAAACATCCTGTATATGTGCACATTTTTGGATTCTTTAGTTCATTCTGTATAAGGAAAAAATATTACCCAAAAAAATTTTTGAGAAAAATCTTAGCACATTAAAAACTTTAAGGGCAATTGGGCATTGTACAGATATAAATTCATGATATTAGGTGAGCTGACTTTTCTGTCATCATAAGAATCTAAAGATCTCAAATCGTTTTTCTTGCAAGTCATGTTTTCAAAATTGATGAATAAATGAATGTGGTATTTAATAGATTTTTTTTACTATTCAAAAAAATACCAGTTGCATTAGTTTTGTTTAAGTTATCTGTGAACGAATGGTTGAGTGTTTGGTATTAAACTATAGGTAAAAAATTGTTTACTGAAATGCCACAATAATCTATAAAAATGAGATGTTTAGATGCTTATTACAGAACACTCAGCTGACACAATATCATGATTTTATTTTTCCAACACTTAACCCTTACAAAACTATCTAAAAATTCTTTCATGTTTTTCACAAAGTAATATATTATCGCACGCACAATGAATGTGATTCCACAAATATAAAAATATACAGGGTGTTGAAATTAAAACGTAAGGAAAGGGATAGAAACATTTTATTTATGTACACTCATTGACTTATTGCATGACGCAATATTTCAGATTTACATATATCATAAAGATATAAAAAAAATAGGGGCCATCCTAATTTCATTTATACCCGGTATATTTGTAAAGTAGTAAAAGAAAAGTAAATTTACAAATCCAAGGAATTAATAATATCTAATATTTATTACCAATATACAGGGTGTTCATTAAGTATGTACAATAAATTTAACATACGATTATTTTAGTGATTTTAAGACAAAAAAGTTCATATAAACATGGGTCTGCAAATGCTTCGTATTCAAGATACAGGGCGTTAAACTTTTTTAAAAAATTTGATCTTTCGTAAATATCTTAAATATCCGTTACCCAAATTTGTTGTAACTTGGCAATGTTATTTGTAATGTTAAGGAGCTAATTAAGCACTAACTTGATAAAATTACTAAGTCGAGTGGCGTTCCGAGCGGCACCTTAACGAATATTTTTGACAGAAAAATGTACGCCACTGACTATTTTGTAGTTTATATATATATATATATATATATATATATATATATATATATATATATATATATATATATATATATATATATATATATATATTTGGGTTAAGCAACTAAAAATACAACTTTTATGTCTCTTGAATTTTTTTCGGATCTTGCTTAATTTTCGAGACAAAAAATTAAATTCACTTAATTGCATATCCCTGGACCACACAAGAAACATGGGGAAACGTACCTTTTGGAAATTATAATTTTTTATATTTTTTTATTAATAATATATAACAACAACAACAACAACAAATAAACACTAAATTAAATACATTTCTTAACATCTAAACTAACGAATTTTAGTAAAGTAATTGTTCGAAATGGCCCCCTTTGACTTCAATACAACTATCTAGCCGCCTCTTCATTGATTTACGCACTCTCCTGAAAATACCTGGCGTATTTTTTATTGTGTCACATGAATTAATAAATCTATTTCGTAGATCCTCTTCACTTACAATAGGAGTTTTGTATACTAACGCTTTAAGGCGTCCCCAGAGGAAATAATCTAGGGGATTCATATCGGGCGAGCGAGGAGGCCATGGTTGTGGGCCTGCTCTCCCAATCCAATGGTTATGGTAATTTTCATCCAAAAAATGCCGCGCTAATAGACTAAAGTGCAGTGGAGCCCCGTCGTGCATGTACCAAATACCGAATATTTCCATAGCTGGAACTTCTTCTGAAAGTCCAGGTAAACAAATTCCTAAAAATCTTCTGTATTCTTCCCCATAAAGTCTAGGTGGAAGAAAATGATGCCCAATATGGTGGTCACCAACAATTCCAACTCAAATATTAAAAGAAAACTGTTCTTGAAAATTATTTTCTATTAATGCGTGTGGATTATTTTCGGCCCATATGTGATTGTTATGGAAATTAATAATTGAATTTCGAAAAAAACAAGCGTCATCTGTAAACAATATTCGTCTTAGGAAACCTGGATTTCCTATTATTTTACTGCGTAACCTATCATAAACAGTTATTCTTAAAGGCAAATCTCTGAGCAATAGAGCTTGCACACGTTGCGTATGGTAGGGATATAGCTGCTGGTCTTAAAATCTGCCACACTGTGACATGGGTAATGTTCGTTCTTCAGCTATTTTCCGGGTACTGGTATGAGGATTTACTTCAATTTCATTTAAAATAGCTTCTTCCATTTGAACTGTTCGTACCGTTACATGCATCCAGATGACAACCGTCGATCTTTTAAAACTGCCTGTTTCAGAAAGTCGTGCATGAAGACGTACAAAAGTTCTCCCGTTAGGCACCACACGCCGAGGAAATCTTTCATGATAAATGCGTCTTGCAGCATTAGAGTTTCCATGAGCCATTCCATAACAGAAATACATATCTGTAGTGATGCGAAGAAGGGAACGTTCCCATTGTGCTCCCGGGAACGTTCGCGATCGTTCGCGCACGAAAAAAACGACCATGCGCGAACGTTCCCCTCAGAGCACATTGAGCACGATCCGAGAATAATCAGCACGTTCTCGAGCACGAAACGACCAATGAAAGCATTCAGGCAGTCGCGTGCCTTTGAGATCGCCGCGCGCACGCAACATACGATCTCCGTCACTCCCGTTTGTTTTGTTTTTCGCTACGACACGCTGACACGTGCCGTTTGTTTAACCAGTTAATAGCAGTGTTGTGTGTGTGTGTATTTGAGGGCTGTGGCTTTAATTTGGGTGAACAATGCCTCGAAGAAAATGCACAATTTTCAATTTCTATACAACAAAAAAACGAAATGGCAAGGATATTTACTCATGTAAATTTTGTTGTGTGGAATATTCTAGGCATGCCACTGGAATGTCAAGACATTTAGAAAAATGTCTTAAATGCCCGAAAGAAATTAGGAAACAATTACTTGAGGATGGAGGTCTATTATAGTCTATGGATATAGTAGATTAATATGAATTGTATTGTATTTGTAACTGTGTACAGAACGTCTAAGTATTAAAGACAACTTGTATCAGTTTTACATTACTTTCATATACTCTATAATATGTCACAAGAAGTAAGTATAGCGAAGCAACTATAGCGTATAGCAATCATGATTTTTTTCTATTATGAGATTTTGACTGATATACGCAGTACAGTATATATTTTACATTACAATACAATAAAAAATACTAAAATACAAATACAACCTTCCTGAATTAGATGCACTATTTTCCGAGTGATATCTACCCGTTCGTCCTTCCGTCCAGTGACACCACCAGAAGGGGTAATTTACTAGGGAATATCAGTTTCTTTTCGATTATTTTGAAATTTGACCAATTTATAGGAATAAGTGTTTTCCAAAAATACAATATGATTATTACATCTATTTTACTCATTTTTAAAATTATTAATATTTAAACAGGGTGAGCCAATTCAGTGACCGTAGCGTTATTAGTCGTCATTAACTGTTGCTAACTCTACAGGATTTTCTAAAAAATATGTTTTGATTACTTTTAATGAAATCTATTTACTATTTAATTTCGTGATAATGATAATCATTCGGCTCTCCACTCACAACTCACAATATAATTCACGGTCATGTTTGCAGCTTTTACTGAAAGTTGTGATAGCGTGACTAGCATGACAGAAATTATTTCAGAGGTTCTTTCTAATGATGAATCTGGATCATCATCTTCAAGAGCAACGGCTATGACGACATCAGCATCTGGGTCAGGACGACTAAAAATGTTTTTTGACGTAATTGACAGTACAGAGAAGGTAGGTTGTTGTAATATTTAAGAATGTGGGATGTGTGTATTTGTGATAATTGCGAATTATGAACGCCATAAAAAACCATTTCAATTAAATTATCGCGATCCCTGTTTTTCAGGAAGATTTGGATAAATCATTAGCGAGAGCAATATATGCCAGTGGCACGCCACTTTCAATTACCGAAGACAATGAATGGCGCGATTTTTTTTTAAAAAATTAGACCAAGTTATAAACCTCCATCAAGGCATCTCATTTCAAATAAATTGTTGGTTGAAGAATATGAGCTGGCTCAACAAAAAACCAAACAAAAAATTACTGAAGCCAAAACTATTGGAATACAGTGTGACGGTTGGTCCAACATAAGGTACCTAACCAGTTTACCTACTTAAACTTAACTATAATAGATAAATGAAATTTTAACATTTCGTTACACCACATCCACACATCAATTTTTTTAGGAATGAGGCTATTTTAAATGTTGTTGTAACAACCCCGCCCCTGTGCTTTACAAAACATTTTGTACAGATGCAGAAAAGCACACTGCTGATTATATCGCAAACGAAATGTTGAATGTAATAACCGAAATAGGAGAGAAGAAAGTATTAGGCCTAGTGACGGACAATGCCGCTGCCATGGTGAAGGCAAGAAAAATAATTTCAGAAAAAACTGGAATTATTAAATATGGGTGTATTGCCCATTGCTTAAATTTATTAATTGGTGATATCATGAAAACTTCATCTTTAAAAAATTTGGAGACGCATTGTAAACAAATTATAAAGGAAATCATTGGGTCCCATATGCTGTTAGCTACATTCAATAAATTCCAATTGGAAAAAAACGAATTCGAAAATTGCACTGAAACTACCAGTAGCAACTCGTTGGGGATCCATATTGAAATGTATGGAAAGTTTATGGGTTACCAGATATGCATTAAAAATGTTGGCAATATCTGAAGATGTTAGCGATAAAATTAGCCCTGTAGTAAAAAAGAATTGTTTAGATGATGAAATTTTCTGGGTAAAGATAGAAAAATCCATGAAAGTTTTATCTCCCATAGTGAAATGGATAACAAAGCTAGAAGGAGATGACATGAAGCTATCAGACGTCATGGAAGCTTTCTATGATTTACAAAATGTATTTCAGTCAGAAGTTACAGGACTGCCAGTGAGTAAAAAGGAAGAAGAAGAAATACATAATTACCTAAAGGAGAGAAAAGGAATAGTTGTTTCTGGGATCCATTATGCTGCCAATATATTGAATCCACAAAAACAGGGAAAACATTTGAATCGTGAGGAACATTCTGAAGGTCGGTACACCAATTTCATTTAAACATTTTATTGAATTTTTAAACACGAAACTATGCCTACTGCCTGTGTACAGAGTATACTTTATGACTCCTAAGTCCTACTACATAATACACCCCACCAAATAATTAAATATTATCAAAAACCCAGTCTAAATATGTACTAATATACTTATCAGTAATTATCAATACTGAGGATTCTGAGGAATTTGATTTCTTTCAGGAATACATTTCATCAATTCCCTGGCTGCTAGCGATGAAAATTTTCAAGAAAGGGAGAATGAGATAATTGTTGAACTTGCCCAATATATTGCCAGAACGGAAATGTTTGAAAAAAAGTTATTTGTGGAAAAGTGTAGGAAAAATGGATCCTCTAACTTGGTGGCAGGGTTACTGTGCTAAATCAGCATTAAAAGATTTAGCCACAGCTGTTTTGTCTTTACCTCCCACCTCAGCTGCTACTGAAAGAACTTTCAGTAAATATTCATTCATTCACACAAAAAGACGGAATCGTCTGACTGTCAAACGTGCTGGAATGTTAACTTATATTGCCTGCAATTTGAAGTTAATGTCAAAAAGTGAAAATACTAAGTATGTTAGGTCTGGGTGTGAATCAAAAGAAAATGAAGATGTAGTATTATTACCAACATTTTTAGCAATAGCATTTATTGCTAAAAATGAACGAAGCCAAAGGAAAAGGAGCAGATCAAATATTTCAAATTTTGAGAGAGGTTCTGAATCAGGGTATTCTGATTCATCTCACAATGAAGATGAATACAGTGTACACGATACGGATTTTAGTGTGGGTGATGAGGTATTTGACCCAGAACTCATGGAAGATTTAAATTAACTAGACAATAAGTGAATGGAAAAAAACCTTGGGAAGAATTACTTTTGTTTTTAATAAGTTAAAATATAATTTATTATTTAACTAAAATAGGTAGGTAAGTTTGACTGAGAAATTTGTTGTTCCTTAATGCTGTGCCCTGTCTGTGAGCTTAAAATATTTATATATATATATATATATTTAAAAGTAGTTTTTTTATATATTTTTAACGAGATTTTTAATAAAAATCTTTAACCAATATGAAAATATTATTAATATTTCAATTAAAGTGAACGCTTTGAAAATTGAGATTTTTAGTGTTTAAAAATATGAGAAATTTCAGAATTTTCAGAAATTTAGTAATTTTGAGAATTTTCAGAATATATTTAAAAAAGTGTTTTTTCGGATACATTTTCCAACAAAAAAACATATATGCTCTTGTTTTTTTGTTTATGCTCGTTTATTCTCGTTTATGATCGTTTGTGCTCCGAGAACGTTCCCCAAAAATATGTGCTCGAGCATTTTACATCACTACATATCTGCCATTTCACTATTAGTAAACTGTTGGACAAAAAGGAACTCGAAAAATAATCACCAAAAATACTTTTTACAAAAATTACAATTTAATAGATTAATAAACAGCTGTCATCTTGTTTGCCAAATCGTTTTCCAAGGCAACGCTTGATTATTTCCTACGTTTCTCCATGTTTCTTGTGTGGTCCAGGGATATGCAATTAAGTGAATTTAATTTCATGTCTCGAAAACAAACAAGATCCGAAAAAAAAGTTCAAGAGACATAAAAGTTGTATCTTTAGTTGCTTAACCTAAAATATATATATATGTTAGCTTAGGTCGTCATGAGTGCTGCTGACAAGGATATGTGATCTAACTATAAACAAAACAAACTGTAGATATTAAATATCATAATCAATTTAGTATGTGTATATGTTTCAATATGTAAGCACGGAGTGGCGGTTGGGAGGATAAAAATTGAATAAAAGTGTATTTTTTGGTGAAAACTAGTTATTTTATAAACTTTTTAAATAAAAAGCTAACATCAGAAGTGGGATACCTCCCTTGTATCGTAAAACCAGGGAGAAAGGACCTAAAAATATTTTTTTTTTCGTCGGCACAATACCATAAAAAAAATGGCTGACAGTGAAGAAAACGCGTCGAATGTAGGCGATAAAGACGAAAGTGAACTCGATGTAGTGGAACAAGATAGTACTGTGAGTGACCAAGTGTTGAAAATGTGGAAACTGCAACAAGAAAGTAATGTGCAACTTCAGAAACAAATGATGCAAGTTTTGTCTGTAATGGCCGCCCAGCATACTTCCGTCCACTCCATTCCAGCTAGTTCGCCAGTAGCTTCCACGCCTGCGCTTGATGTCGTCAGATCCGCTTTGGCGCACATTCGCTTATCGTCATTTGATCCGGATGACACGCCCTTTTCTATGACAGAATGGATGGATGATGTAACACGCATTCAGCAAGAAATTGGCATCTCTGATACACTAATTGTGTTAAAAGCCGGTGACGCACTTCGTGGGCGAGCTGCACGTTTCTATAAACAATGGAAGCCGCTTGTGCGCGATTGGGTTTCATTTCGCCGAGACTTTGAGGTAGCGTTTCCTGAGCAAGGGACTCCCGCTACCAGAATACGTGCTTGTCTAGCTATTGTAAGTTCAAATTACACTTCGTTGGTGGAATATGGTAACACAAAACTGGCCGCCATAAAACGGTTCTATGCCAAATTTCCTTGGGAAATAACGCTCAGTCTCCTTGAGGATGATTTGCAGGATAAAGAGGCAAAGAACAGAATTTGTATCCAAGAACCAACGTGTGAGGCGGACTTGCTCAAATTACTGGCAGCCTGTGATGCTCGCAAGAGCAGCGAAAGGAAACAGCAACCCTTTTTAACACATGGAACTACTGAAAATTTTCGAAAAAGACGTCGAGATTCACCTCCTCGGTATGCACGTACTGGAATACCGATGTTTCCTGGCAAATGCCGAAAATGTGACCGGTATGGACACAAACAGGCTGACTGTAAAGCACGGCAAACGATGAGAACCTCTGTTGAACCTACTGCACCTGGTCCATCTCAGGAAAAATTTACGGCAAATAAAGTGTGTGCATATTGTAAAAAAACTGGACATACTGAGGACACTTGTTATCGCAAACAAGGAGGTTCAAAACGAGTTTCGTTGACACGGAAATCTCGTTTAACACGATTGTTTCCCTCAGGCGCAATAACAAACGAAAAGGCGGTTGCTTCAGTTCCGTATTTAATTGATACTGCGGCAGATGTCACAATAATCCACGAGAAAGTAGTGCGAAGCCTAAATTTGGAAATTAAACCAGGCGCTGACAACCTAATTGGACTGGGAAATAACGTAACTCAACCTATTGGCCGTTGTACTGCAGTTCTATGCACACCTTCGATAACTCTCGATGTTGATTTCACTGTCGTTCCAGACGGATCCATTCCCGGAGGTGATATTGATGTCCTTGTTGGGCTTGACGTGTTACAGAGACCTGGCATTAAAGTGGAAGTAGGTGCAAACGGAGTTGATATAGTTCATGACCCATTTAGCATTGTTCGCGTTCTAAATATACAGACATAATGAAAATGATGTGGATGTGTCAGGATTGGACGAGCGAGTGAGTACCGGATTAAATTCAACGATTAGAAGCAGTAACCAAACAGGCAACGACAGATTTTAATAAGAAGCGGGTATCAGCAGTGCCGTACGCTGTAGGTGACAGGGTCGCCATACATGATATACAGTTAACTGGGGGAGGAAAACTAAAACCGAAATTTCATGGCCCTTTTGAGGTGACACATTGTTTGGAAAATAAAAGGTACGCATTAAGACGCATAGGTGGGCGTCAGCGAACAACAATCGCTGCTCATGAGCATTTACGCAATTGGCCTCAGTAAGGTATGTTTTAGTTGTATTTTTTTTGTTTTTGTTTCTTTGTTTACATTTTTGTAGTTCCTTTGGTCTTGTAGGCGTAGTAAATTGGCTAGTACCGTAGCGTACGGAACCAATATAATATTAAAGGTCCCTGAATTAGATTCAGGCTTAAGGTCCCCGAATACAAATCGGGCTTTCTAAGGTCCCTAGAATGATTGGAAAAACATCATCCTAGGCTAAGGTCTCCCCTATGTATCTAGACATGGGGGGACGAGAAATATTTCTCATTTGATATTATTTTGTTATTGTCTACCAAAAAGAAAATAAAGATTGGCAGACACGCCTATTCAAGAAATAGGCCTCTGAGCTGGTCAATCGAGTACATGTTATTTACTGATTGACAGACATGCTTATTCAAGAAATAGGCCTCTGAGCTGTTCAATCGAGTGCATATTACTTAACAGACCTCAATATTTGAGTTTCCCTAAATTGGGTAAGAAAAAAAATTTTACGACACCGCTACTGTTCTTTTGTTGGTTGTCAATATTCTATTTTTAATTTCTGTTTATCTCAGCATAGGTGCGAGGACGCCCCTACGTCAGGAAGGCCGTGTTAGCTTAGGTCGTCATGAGTGCTGCTGACAAGGATATGTGATCTAACTATAAACAAAACAAACTGTAGATATTAAATATCATAATCAATTTAGTATGTGTATATGTTTCAATATGTAAGCACGGAGTGGCGGTTGGGAGGATAAAAATTGAATAAAAGTGTATTTTTTTGGTGAAAACTAGTTATTTTATAAACTTTTTAAATAAAAAGCTAACATATATATATATAAAAATTACAAAATAGTCAGTGGCGTACATTTTTTTTGTCAAAAATATTCGTTAAGGTGCCGCTCGGGACGCCACTGGACTTGATAAATTTTATCAAGTTAGTGCTTAATTAGCCCCTTAACATTATAAATTACAACAAATTTGAGTAACGGATATTTAAGATATTTACGAAAAACCAAATTTTTTTAAAAATTTTAACGCCCTGTATCTTAAATACGAAGCATTTGCGGACCCATGTTTATTTGAAGTTTTTTGTCTTAAAATCACTCAAATAATCGTATGTTAAATTTATTGTACATACTTAATGAACTCCCTGTATATCTTCATCCTAAAGGCACATATGTGTCGCATAAAGCAAACTGGAATATCAAAATATCTGTGCATAAATAGACAGAAGTTTATTTACTTCAAAATTTGAGTCGACTAGTACGTTTAAAACTTAAAAAAACATGGCCACATACTTACCAAATAAATAACTATAAGGGTAATAAAATATGACAGCCACATGTTGAAAGTAATTGGCGGAGATGTTCAATTAGTTTTATAGTTCAATAACTGCACATAAAAAAATTAAAGCACTGTAATTTATCCTTTAACTTCACTAGAAACACATTTTTTTCAATTTAAATTCTAAACTGTGTTGATTGTGTTAGGTAATGTTTGCACTAAAAATAGATGATAAAATTATCACACATGAAATAAAAGTGTAAAACGCTATGTTAATTCAATATTTATTGCCCTATTTATTTGACTAGAATTACCTTCCTTGTATTTGAAAGACGATACTCAGTTTACCATGAAATGATAAAATGTTAATTAACATGTAATACAGTCACATAGCTTGTTTAAATTCATATAGAGCTAACAATAACCGAAGTTGATTTCTTAATAGCGATGAATGTTTCGGTATACTTACTCCTCGACTTATTTCATTTTTTGTATTTGGTTGACCTGGATAAAAGAAGTTATTTCTAGCGGGGTGAAGCATAACAACTGATACATTTAAATCATAAAACTTGTATCAGGGTAAAAGTAGGGTGGAACACCCAGTAAAACTCCAACACCTTTTCAATGTAAGAAAAAGCATATTAATTAATAAAAATAACAATCCTATCAGCACACTTGTGAACGGAAGCTGACTCTATTTTAAACTAAACTCTCGCTAACTAAAATCTATACCAATCAATGGTCCATTAATCTTAAAAATGTTTGTTTTTAATTCAATAATATATCTGAGATCACAGCAGAGAAGCCGGCAGGCTCCGTCAACTCCAAAAGCGTAGTATTTACAACACTTGATTATAATAGACAATTTTAATTTTTAAAATATTGTATTGAAGTTAAATTTAAAAGTATTTACAGTGGCTAGTTGATTTTAAAAGAAATCATATAAATTGGGGACAGTCTTTCCACTTCCCGATAAAGTACTGTCTGATCTAAGATAATACAAGCAAATGAGCATCATTTCATCTCTAGATATTTTAAACAGCAGGTTAAAACGAACAGAACTTAGTTTGAGGTTACGTGAATAAATTACTTGTCAGAGATCACAAACTCTTGTCCCTGAAATTAGTCACATGTCAATAAATATTATAAATTTAAATCCTCAAGAAAATCGACGAATAGTTAACTGTTTTGATAAAAATAAATTGATAAAAATGACAGATCATCATTATCGGACAGTTTATTCCTGTTAGACATCTCAACCAGATAATTGTCACCAAGCAGTTTGTCTGGATGAAAAGACCGATAGTACAGGTGTACTCCTTGCTTGTCAATATGTTCTTGTATTCTCTGTGTAATATTCTGCCTTGCTCGATATAGCATGTCCTCGTCATTTCGTTCAATCTCCTTCATAATTATCATCATTAATTCATCAACTGTATTCTTTAATGTTTGGTTAAGTACACCCTTGACTACTTAAAGATGGTCCCATAAAAAGAAATCTAGTGCCTAGAGGTCCAGTGACCTAGCCGGCCACCTGATAACAAGGATTTATTTAACCAAGCCTCGAACAGTTGTTGAACTAAAAGTAAAATACTTTCGACTTAGCTTTAATGGAGTATATTAAAAATTGTACATTGTTTTTATGGTTTAAAATAAATCTCTCAGTCGTGACAGCCTATATAACAAATAGAGAAAAATGATCTGAAGTAATGCATTAGTCTTCAAGACAGACTACATTTAGTCGATTAAGTTGGCAGCATCTGGAGGTAGTTACAGCTAAACTTGAATTAGCCTAATCATGCCCAATATAATCTCACAATTCGATAAACATACAATTCCGTTTCTTAAACAACTCAACTATAGACATCGTTGAAAGCTTAACACTAAAATTTGTCAAAAGAGTATGAATAGTGATAAAGGGCCTATCCCAAACAGCGGTCATGGTTGAACTGTGGCAATAGGTTAGGCTACGTTTTTTGTTCAAGATTTAGTACTCTTCTGATGATGCTACTATGATGGGCGAAATATTCATCAAGTGTAGCGTTGAGCACATTTGGAACTACCAATGTCTTCTAAATTATTTCTTGATGATAATTGATGCGAATATTTGAATCTGTATTATCGATTAATTTTTACGGTAGTAATCTAATATTTTCGAAATTTATTTCACCTTGGTAATAGGCCAAACATAATTTCCATCTAAAATGAATTCTATTGTAACAGCTACGGGTAAACTTGTAGAAGATTATTGAATATAATCTTTACCAAATATGTAAATATGAGGTGGGTGTTTAATTCTTAATTAAAAAATTAAAATGTTAATTTATAAGTTTATTACTGCGATAATTAATTTAATATAATATTCGGCATATTAAATGATATTCGCCTAACATATCAATCCCAGTTAAAATGTCACCTTACGTGGTGAGAAAAGAAACGATATTTGCACACATTTTTTTTATTTTGTAATTACCAGGGTAAAGTATAAGTTTAAATAAGCCGCCGCCAATTTGAGGATCAAATCTTCTTTATCACGTAACAGTTATTTTGACGTTTCGAATTTAAGAATTATGAAATTATCCTAACGTCTCATGATATTGTCAAAGTGTATACAAAATATCAATTTACTGCTTTATTTAAAGATTTAGAGAAAATATTTTATTGGCTTTATATAATAGATCTGATTTATAATTCTTTAACAAGAATTTTTTTGTAAAGTTAAAAATAAAAAAATTTGGAATATCGTAGAGCCCTTCCTATCAGCTGAGTCATTCTCCATCTATAAACAAAAATTTAGTAACCAGAAGGGCATTAGGTACGGGATTGAAACCCCTATCGCTGAGAAAATAAGTAGCCCTTAACAAGGAACCAAACGACTGTACCAAATTTAGATATCTCTAGCCGTTCACGGGTTATAAGTAAATATATTGTGTGACATCCCACCCCAAAATTTGGCCAGTGTAAATATATAACTTTTCTGTTTTTTTGTCATACATTTTCTCATAAAACTAGTTTACGTATTAGCATTTTAATATAAAATAAAATTCACTGTATCATGTATAAATTTCCGTTTTTCTATTGTTTCAGTAGGTGTTTATAATATAATATTATGTGTGCATAAAAGCCGTCACTGGGAACCAATCCCTCCGTCCGAGCTTTAGTTATAATAAAAACGAAATACAAATGTCACGTACAAGTGTAGCAGTGCTGGGGTAAGTTATTGGCTACCCCAAGCAACATTTTTTCTTTTTAACTACCGACTACTTTTTCACTAATTCGGACGTCAGAATTATTACAAATAGTAGTCGAGTAATAACTTAAATTTTGTAGTTGTAATGCGACGTCGACCCAAATATTGCGCCGACCTCGCAAACCTACTGCTTAAGTCTGGACGATTTACCAACGTTGATTTGCCGTTGGAAAACGACTTAATAAGGTTTGATATGTTTTCAAGTCATTATCCAACGTTGATGAGACATTGACAACTGACTAAAATAGGTATGGTTATATTTTGAATAACTTACCAACGTTGGTTAGACGTTGACAACTGACTAAAATAGGTATGTTTAAATTTTGAGTAACCTACCAACGTTGGGGTAGACGTTGGTGACTAACTGAATAGGTCAAGTTTGTTATGGAACACTTGCCAACGTTGGTTAGACGTTGGTTAGTGGCTTAATAGGTTTGGTCCTTTTTAGTTATTAACCAACGTTGGTTAGACGTTAATGACTAACTTAAGTAGCTCCAATTAATTTCTCGGTAATACACCTACTTCTGTATAACGTTGGTAACCGACTTGATAGGTAGCTACATTAATCTCAAGTAACATTTTACCGACTACCGACTACTTTTTTACTAATTATAAGGTCAGAATTATTACAAATATTAGTCAAGTAGCGTCTTAAATTTTATAGTTATGATACAACGTCGGAGCAACGTAGCTTGAACCTCGCAAACCTACTATTTACATCTAGCACATTTACCAACATTGGTTTGATGTCAGAAATCTACTTAATACGTTGAGTGTGTTCTTAGATTATTATCCAACGTTGATTAGACGTTGGTAACTGATTAATTAGATTTAGGTAATTTTTTGGGTAACATTCCAACGTTGGTTAGACGTTGCTGACTGACGTAGTCGTCTAGCAACGTCGGTTGGACGTTGGTGTTAGGCTTTTGGTCCTTGGTCTAACATAACCTCAAAATCAATGTCGATAATTCAGGTATTGATAGATATTTAGTAAAGATTTATACACCAACTGCAAGAGACGGTCGATATTATCGTGATTGTTTGGAATGAACGTTAGTGTTAGTGCAGATTTCTGCACCAAAGCCTACTAAAAAGTTGGTGCAGGTAAAATTATTTAACCGTGAAGTCGCTATTAGTAAAAATAGTTGCACTTATTCCGCCTTCGCCATATTTTCTGGTTCCACAGAAGGAAATAATAGGCGGCCATGTTGATTATGTGTACAATTATTTTAAATACACAAAATTTGCCTCTTTTTTCAAATAAAGTAAGCAAAAAAGTTTTTTATTTACTCGTAAAATTAATTAAACAATATTTCAATTGCGCTTTCTTTGGAAACGGAAAATATTTTTTGAAAGTAAAAAAATAAAAATAGTACTTTCGTTCTTAAAATAAACATTATTCTTATGGGTTCACTATATTTTTCGACCTACTTTATATATATGTATCAATAAAATTTCTTTCGTTTCAGTTTTTACCCCACCAGATTTATTAAAATTTTATTCGAAGTATTTTGTATAAAATACGTACTCAATGATAAACACGCCTTATCCATTTTATATAAATAGATAGATACGACAAATAGAATAATATACAAAATTCTTTAGTTTCACTACCTACACCCGACTTTTGTAGGTCAGATTAAGGGCAAATTTTAAATAAGGTTGGTAATAGGCTGACAACCAACTTAAGCCGACGTAAAATTTGGTGAACATTTGGTCGGTAATCACAACGACTAAAGTCGGTCCTCTACGTCGAATCGACCCATATTTTATTGACCAGATTAGTACAAATATGGGTCATCCCGACGTTTTGTGTACGTCGCACATCGACTTTTTAGTTGCGAACAGCAACGTCGGTTCGTCGTCAGAATGTTGCTTGGGACTGTAAATTAATAGAAAAAGGAATATCTTTATTATAAAAAATTGTGCAATTAAACTATTAATATTTATGATCTAATCAATCTTGGAACAGAAGGTACAAGAGACCTGGTAGAGGAATGCTATCATTAGGTTTTGCCACTTTCAGATGAATATTCATTATCATTACATCAATTTGTTATTTTTTTAGTTATTATAAGTTTAATTAAAGTCCAATAGAATACATATTAGGAATTTGTTTAGTCCAGCTCTGCAGAGACTATAACATATCTTACGGAAGTATATTTCATCAAGAAGTCAAACTTAATGTATATAACCTCATTTTTACTATTAAAATTATGCGAATAACAAAACATAATACACTATTTCATATTGAAAGTAAACATATAATTAATTGTAATAGTGTATAAGTAATGTACTTTCTAAATGTTGTTTGATTCCTTAATATAAATGTAAATTTTGTATGTATAAGAAAATTTATAAATGTATTACCTTATACAGGGTGTTTAAAAAATATACAGCAACGCTCAGCTGAAGATTAACAATCCAAAAATAACAGAAAAAGTTCCTATAAACATAACTCTGAAAACTTTTCGTTACTGAGATACAGCGTGTTAAAAGTTACAAAAAAAGTTTTTCTTAAAAATCTAAAAACTGCTTGGAAGTTTTGTGTTGAAACTTGAGATAAGTATGTATGCATAAAAAATTATTTTTTCACTTAAACGAATTTAATTTATTTCCATCAGGAGCGTGCATGTGGGTAATGCCAGTAATATTATTACACGGAACTGTATTTTCGTTACTTCCATAACTTTTTTAAAAGTGTGTCTTCCGTCTAAACAAAAACATCCTCTTGGGTTCTTTAGGCAGAATTAATCGTTTTTAAGAAAATTGACAAAATGTGTACTCATGCACATTTTCGGCACGTAATAAAAGGTGTTTCAATAAGAGCGCAAAATTTGATTTGTGCGCCAGTTTGACTGTCATGATGTCCCAAGATTATGACATGCCAGGTCGATAGGAGACAGATGGGAGTTAGTAAACATTAAGCATTACACGATAGAACAACGCGTTCTGATTGAATTATTATCAAAATGGTGAAAGTTTGATTGCATCGATTCGTAAAGTGCGTCCAATTTTCGGTCAAAATAATGTTCCTCATTCATATACTGTGAAAAGTATATTCGAAAATTTTGAAAGTACTGGTTCGGTTAGTGATGTGAAACACACGACACGAGCTCGTAGAGGTCGTTCAGAACAAAACATCACGGCAGTTCGCGAGAGCCTGGCCGAGAGTCCAGGGACGTCGATTCGTCATCATGCACAAGAATTGGACGTTACAATAGCCATTTTTCAGCATATTCTCACTAAAGATTTGCATCTCTATGCCTACAAAGTCCAATTGACTTAACAACTTCTGCCAACAGACCATGCACAGCACAGCGAAGAGAGGTCACCAATTGGATCCTTGAACAACAAGATGTGAATGCCGCTTTTGCGGACAAAGTCATTTTCAGTGATGAGGTCCATTTTCACCTCGATGGCTTCGTTAATAGGCAAAACTGGCGCATTTGGGGCTCAGAAAATCAACGAATGATTCATGAGTAATGCATCCAAAACGTGTTACTGTTTGATGTGCATGGTGGTCTGGAGGAATCATTGGACCGTTTTTCTTCAAAGACGAGGCAAGTAATGCAGTAACGGTGAATGGCGAACGTTATCGTGCTATGATAACCCAGTTCTTTGTGCCTCAATTGGAATATATTGCTCTCGACGACATGTGGTTTCAGCAGGACAGTGCCACTTGCCATACCGCCCGTGAAACATTAACGGTCTTGCGCGAGTCTTCCTGGTTGTGTCATCTCTCGGTTTGGTGACCAGAATTGGCCGCCACGCTCTTGCAATTTAACATCTTTGGACTTTTGGCTGTGGGTTATCTGATGTCACAGGTTTATGCCAACAAGCTCGCAACCCCGAAGCATTGAAGGCTGAAATTAAACGATATATCAACGAAATACCGCCACATGTATGCAACACCGTTATTCATAATTTCGCCAAAAGAGTGTGCATGTGCCAGCAAAGCCGTGGCGGCCATTTACCACATGTGTTATTCCGCGCATAACTCCCAAATATCTACATTATAACTCAATAAATATTTCAATACTTTGCTACAGAAAACCATGTTTTATTGAATCTTGAAATATTGCGCTCTTATAGAAACACCCTTTATTATTTTATGTTGCGAAAAAAATAACAAGCATTCTTTGAAATGTAAAAAATATGACAGATTATGATCTATTGTCAGTATAAAAAAAAATCTTTTGAATTTAATTTTACAGTTATTTTTGGATTGTGGATGTTCTTGAAACACCCTGTATAATTAGAATAAAAATTGGTCTACCTTACAAAAATTGTAAAATTTGCACAAAAAAAGTGAATAATAAAGGGTAAAAGTATACACAGGCAACCATTTTAAATATCTCCAATCTGAGTTTCTTTTATACTGCGTATCCCATCCAGAAATATCACATTTCCAGGGTTAATAACATGAAAACTGAAAAGGATATCTGGGTGAGGTTTGGACAGAATTATTTAGGATTTTTTTTGATATTTTTTTACAAAAATGTCCCTTTTTGGAATGGTTTTACTCACTTATTTTAACTAAAACACCCCATATATTTTTTCGTCGTCGGAAAGCTTGATCATTTTACTTTACAAAAATGTATACATTGCTTCCATTATCTTTACAATTGGAGCCACAAAATTGAATTTATCGGAGGTAGGTACTTCATATTAGAATTTGTTACAAATCTGGTTTACATTTTCTGAGTAGACATGGAAAACAATTATGTCAATTAACTGTACTCTTCATCTGTCAAAAAGTGTTTTGTAATGGCCGAGTAAACACGCATATTGTCATATTTGGAGCAAGGAGAATCCCCGTGCTTCTAATGAATTCAAACAATACTCGCCGAAAGTTAATGTTTGGTGTTGGATATCTACAACAAAAATTTATGGACCGCTCTTCTCTAGCGAAAAAGTCATGCGACAAGATAAATGTATATGTTGGAAATATTTTTCTACCCACAAGTCAATTAAGATGGAATTGAGAAGGAAGTATTTTTTCAGGAAGATGGCGCCCCGGCACACTATTCCATGAATGCAAAGGAGCCTTTAAATACCAACTTTTCTGGTAGATGGATTGATAAGGCAGGCCCAATGAATGGCCGCCATATTCCCCAAATTTGAAAATCTCAGATTCCGTTTTATGAGGTTATGTCAAAGAAAGATGTTACAATCCGATCTCACCGACTTTACAATAACTTAGGCATAATATTCCTAATGTGACAGAAAACATACTACAGGAAATGCTACAGAAATTTTTCTATTATTTATTATTCGGGATTAGTGCTGGCAATTAAAGCCAGTTTTCTGAATAATCGGTTAATCAGTTTTGGATTATTCGCGGTTTTGTATAAAACCGAAAACCTGTTAACTCAGATAACCGGATATTTGATTTATTGGTTATCCGAGAAAATGGTTACTCCGGTAACAGAATATTCGAATAACCGTTTATTCGAATAACCGACTATTCGGATAATCAAATATGTTTCTTTTTCTTTCAAATGTTGTTGAAATCTTAAAGTACAGATGGTCACCAATGGCGACAATTTTTTAGTTTAGAATTTACATAAAATCGGATATATTTTGTATTTTGTAATTTTATATTAATTAGACCACACAATAATACATAATCACAACACTAAAGAAGTCTAGCTAGGCTTTGGTCATGACTCAAAATCCTCAGAATGAGTGTTAGTTATCAAGTTCTGGTCATATACTTTTCTCGTATAATCTAAAACCCGTTTTTTTTTTATCCTCATAATGGTTTTTCCCAAAAACCCCTTTTTTCCATATATCCGATTGCCAAATCTCGTTGACCCCCCCTTTTTTTCCCTTTCCTCTTCCCCTTTTTTAAGATACCTGTTAACTTTTTCCGGTTTTTACCAACACTATTCAGGACGCATAAATTCATCGAGATCAATGGCGGACACTTTCATCGACTTTTTTATTGATACATCAAGTTGTTAACCGTTTAGATGATTTATTGTTGTTTTTGTTGTTTGTTGTTATTTATAAAAATAAATATTTATTAATTAAAGAATTTAGTCTTTCAGCTACCTTTTAATTTAAAATGTATGTAAATAGTTGCTTTTTCACGACTACAGCGATATTAGAAAAATATAGAATCATAAAAAAATATAGTAAAATAATTGCTGTAAAATTGTGAAAACGAAGAGCAGATTCTACATCCAAATGAAACATCTCCAATAAATTCAATTTTGTTAGAATGATCAGGCTTTCTGACAATAATGATCATGTTATTGGTGATAGAATATTTGACAACTTCTAATTAATTAACTAACTGTATCTCTTATCCTGTAATTGGTTTTATTACTGTTGGATGGCAGTAATTAAAATAAAACAAAATAAAAATAAACACTAACAAAAGAAGATTAAAAACTCCTGAATAATTCTGTCCAAACTGCAACCCGATAACTTTTTCAGTTGTCATGTTATTAAGCCACGAAATAGATTCTATTGGAACACCAATGTAAATACCTTTAAATTAGAATACATTTACACATTTAATATTGTAACAGTTATTTTATAAAAAAAAAAAACCAGTGGCACAGTTATACATTTTTGACTTTGTTGCATCACAAAATGTCCAGTAGTTCTAAAACTCCTTCGACCTAAATACATTATTTTAGTTAGCGATGGTACATCAAGAGTTGCTGAATTATTTTTAAATGATAATTCAAAAATGAAAAATATTGAGGAGGTTTTTTTTAATAGTGAATTGTACGCAATTATAATGTAATATCAAAACATTAAGTCAAAATTGTTTTACAATTAGACAAACTCTAAATATATTTTTTAAGCTATCAAAAGAGTACGGTATATTATGTTTAAATGCGACTTGTTTGCCTTTAAAATAATGTTGAATAAACTTTGCTTAAAATAAAAACAGAGATAATGTCAGCTAACATTTTTGCAAACAAAGATAATTATGAAATCTTATATAATAGAATTTTTAATATTTATTTACTTTGGAAATTAATTTAAAGGTAATTTACATACCTACGTCTAAGAGATATTTTAGTAGGCAATGATTAATAAAACAATGAAACTTAATTTATTTAATTTCGCAATATTAGTTATATTTATTTAATTAGCAATTCGTGAGAGATACAAGTAAAAAATGCTGCATAGAGAAATATTATGTCCTATATTCGAAGTGAAATATACATAATTAGTTTCAGTTTAAGAAAATAAATATATCATTGAAAAAATCATTTCCTCACTTTTGAAAATAAACCTCAAGTTCATTACTTCATGATAATCAATATTAAAAACGTTATTTGTCTGGTTTTACGATGATTTATTAGTTTTTAAGAGTGAGAAATGTTGTCTTTAAATAACATCATAGTTATTTCTGGAAACTAATAGTATAAAAATACAGTGTGTCCTAGAATTAACGCAATAAGAGGCGTAATAGATATTTTAGGGTTTTAAACAATATTTAGAATTTCAGATATACTCGGAAAAAAATATTTTGCTATATTATTATAGATAATAAAATATCAAAAAATGTCACCATGAAACGTTCGTAATTGAAAGATGAGAAGTCACTACAAAATTTCAGAGAAAAAAACAAGTGTATTTTCCTCAAATATTTACAAAATATATTTGGAATTAGGAAACATAAATTCATGACAGTAAAATTGAAATCCTTGAATATTTTTATTTTTTTTGCTAGACAAGTACTTAGTTGTTATTAAAGTTTACGAATAGTTTGGAGAATTAGTAGATACATATATTAGTGTTCACTCAAGACTCTCCGGGCCTATATCAACCCTGCTATTATTATAACCAACGAAAATTTTGTGTCAACGCTTTTCTATGTTTTAAACAAAAATAAATGTTTTCGAGGTCCAAAAAATTACACCTGCTTTTGATTGTTCAATAACAATCAACAATATTATTAAAGTTCATTGAAATCCCTGATTTTTAATAAAAAATGTTAGTTAAAGATTAAATAGGAAAGGTTTTAAGAGATCCCAACGTTGGATCATGATGCAAACCGAACTGAAAAACATGGCTGCAGTCAAACATAAAAATGCAAATATATTCAAAAATTTTATGAATATTTTTGAAAATTCAGTCGAAAATTTCAATTTACAAAACCTATGTCATAAATAACAGTGCGCTGTACTCGTTCTTAAATCTTTATTTTTTTATGTATTATACGGAGAAAGAATTTTACTTCAAAAATTAATTTTTTGAAGCCAGGCTGCTCACAGTACCGCACAATTTTGAACGATATTCCTTTGGTATATTTTATATATTATTTTTAAACTCTATAGTGTTTGGTCCATTACACCTCTGATGCATCAATACTGGAACACACTGTATAGTAGATATTAAGTAAAACTGAAAAATATTTTTTAATTGTTTTCGCATATATACCAAACTATTTTTAGAATAAATACGTTTCAAATATTTAATACGTTACTACGTGAACCTTGAACATCATACGAACTGCAAACAAAAAATGTATAAAATGTTATTAAAAAAATATTTTACGTAATGCAATGTTATTTTTTAATTTTTATTTATTTACTTATTTATTTATAAATACTATTACCACATTTTTATTTACTATGAAACTGTTGATAACACGGTGATAATTTTAACAACAATAAATCAATCAGAGCTATTGTAAATTTTTCAACACGTACATAAGAAAATTATTGCAATTTTGTTTACAATATTTTCTTATTGTTGCAGCAATCCATTTATTTAAACCAAAAGGTAAATACATTGTTTGCGTTAAAATTTACGTTAGGTTATTAAAATTTATTTAAATAAACAAATTGTTTATTTTAAGTGTTATTGCATTCGGTAAATAATTAAATGTGATGTAAAATTGTGGAAGCTTTATAAATATACAAACCACTACTGACTGGCAACAAAACCTAGTGAAATTTTTATGATGTATTGTTTTGTCTCGTGATATTACATGACTGAATAATAGTGATTTTATTAAATTTTAAGTAAAATATGCAAAATTACGACCTTATGATTTGTAGCACACAAACTACAAAAATAAACGTCAAATTTGTTTCATTTGTTTTTTATGGTTGTCATAAAAATTGTATGAGGTAATATTTTATAAAAGATACAAAACTTTGAGAAGGGACACATATTTCTTTTCCAAAATTAAAGGACATATTTTATTATTGTGTTGATATTTTATACTAGTTGTCAAAAAACACCCCCTTATTATTCTTTTGACGTCACAGGTGCAGAAACTTTTCTTCCACAAATAACATTTTGATAATATTCATTGATTTATATGTATGTATGAAAAACATTCAACAGGATTTAATATTTCTTTAAATATAAATTAAACATATTATGTATAAGTATATTACAGATAATTCTGCTTATTAATAAACACATCTAAATTACCCAAAACATTTAAAGGATCACATTTTCAACTCCTTGTTTAATTTCGCATAATTTGTTGTCATTACAAGGAGCATTTTTTATAAGTGTGAAAGTAGACAAAAATCAGCGTGATCTAGTAAAAATTCAAGACAAAAACTGTTGATAAACACACGTTTTCCTAATTTGGTACTTTTTATTATTGAAAAATAAACGCGACGGAGTTCTGTTACAATATTCTATTGCATGTCTGTACTTTAAGTAAGTGCTGAATCTGTCACAGTCTGTGGTCTATTGACTCCGGAGTTGGCATTAAGAGACACGAATTGTGTCTTAATTACTTTGTCACCCCTCACAGTGAGGAAGTTATGTATTCGTGAAAAAAATTTTAAAAATGTTTACTGCATTTCTGGAAGAAACTCGACGAATCATGACGATAAACAAAATTTCAGAGACAGAACAAATTTTTCTGTCTGTGTATCTGTCTGGTTCCGATAGCAGCTACAGTTTTCTGAAATAAAGCTATCAAATTTGGTACACACATTTTAGAGGTCAAGAAGAATTGAGATCGTTGATAAGCAAAACCGGTAATCAAAAAATGTCGCCCTTTTTTGAAACGTCAAAATGTGACTTTTTTGAAACGTCAAAAATTACTTTTATTGTAAACTCCACCACACGTCGAGTTTTACTACGGTGAGGAAGTTCTGATCCCCAAGTAATGGGCAGGGATTTTATTATTTTATGTTGATTTGAGTTAGAAAAAATATTTTCGAAATAAATAAGATTAGGTACATTGTTGTTTCAAATACCTACATATTAGTTCATTTAATGCATAAGAGAAATTTAAAAATTGTTCGAAAATTACAATGTTCTTGATATTCTGATTATTCTGAAAATAATTTTTTACCAAAAAAAAAAAAAGAAAACAAAAATTTCCTGTCCCAATATAAATGGAATTAGGGACCCTCGAGTAATACAACTTACATATACATGACCTTAAATAGAGTTATAGAAAAAAAGTTTTTCAAAAGTTTAAAAAGTTTTCTGATAAGTATCCGAATAATATCAATTCACCCGAATTTGCTTATAAATAGTATGCACAGCTTCAGCATCTCAAATTTGTAAAAATGAAAACAATTTTATATAAAGCTTTTCAATTGTTTAAACTATTGAACACATGTTAAAAGAATCCAGTCAAAAATATTCACCAATGTTGATACAAAGTTTGGAAAGTTACTAAAAGAAATTTCGATAGCAGTAATTGTGTATTTTACATATTTCTTGATGCAGGCCAAAAGTCCTGCATGACGTTTTGTAACAAAATAATTCAAAGAGTAAACTGGAAGACTGAAAATTCGAAATGCATTAATTTTCTTTTGGGAATTTTTTATTGATGATAACTCAAAAAGCACAGATGAGCAAGTTAATAAGAAAATATTAAAGTGAGTCTTTTATGGGATAGGTTATACGAAATTATTTTTTACGCAAAATACCGTTAGATATTTGACGAAATTTTTAGAAATGCCCTGTATATCAAAGAATATTCCATGTATTATCTTTTCCGTTATCATACTGTCAAATACAACAAATTATTTAAAAAAGTACGCGAATGGTAACAACTTTCTGGCAAGTATTTTATTATGGTATGATGATGTATGTTTACATACAAAAAAAAAAATTTTAGGCAATAAGAATTGTAAATGAAATTTTTCAAACGAAGGTTAAAAAAAATAATAATAACTATGAGTTGGCGGAATATAATACATACATATTGTAGCAATGGACATTTTTTGCCCTCATAGAATCGATATCATCACTAACAATAATAAAATTTTTGGGAAAATAACAGGACAGCCATTGCCTAAATATATAATTTATTTATAATTAACTAAGTACTGAAAAATGGGTACTTCTTTCGTTGTTATTTGTTATTACCTAGTTGTTGTAAAATGTAACTGTAACAAAAGTTATCGATAGAGCTTAAGTTGGCGTTTTTCTTCAGATATCCCAACATAAATTTGGAAAATGTTCTTAAACTTGTTCCATTCATAAATAACTAAAAACAAAAACTATCTGGTTTTAAATTATAGATTTAGTAGAAGAAATTATAGGCAAAACTAATGCCTTTATTTATTTGTTTAAAATACGAATTTAGTGTTTTTTATTTAATGAGATTGATGAAAGTTACTAATATTGCCTGAATGATATTTGTGGTACCCTCTAAATTTTTCTATTTCTTTTTGGGATTACTACCACAAGATATTATTTCATGGTTATCTAAAAAATACACTTCATTACTCAGTATGATATACTGGAAAAATAAGTCTCTATGCTTGTGACTAGATCAGTTAGATGTTTCTTTAAACAACTAATATAACACACAAAAAAAGTATTTTTCAAATGTTTTGGAAATGACTCTATTTCATTTTTTCAATGTTACATATTTATTTTTTTGTAAAATATATGTATATCAAGTTTCACGCTTCACATATTCTACAAAAGATAAATACAGAAAAAGAAAACAGATTCGTTTCCAAAACGTTAGGGAAATACATTATTATTTTTTCATCTTATATTAGTTGTCAATCTGCTTGACGTAAAGTCACAAGCGCAGAACCTTTTTTTCCAGTATCATATTGGGTATATTGTATTTATTAGATAACCAAGAATTAATTATTAATGTGGTAGTAAGCCCCCAAAATGAAAAAGAAAAAAATTTCTTTCCAGTTGTTATAGATAATATTTGTGGTAATGCATAAATAATAAATACAAGTCCATATTATCCTCAAATGTCGAATTGTAGATTTTTTTTACGAATATAATAGCTTCTCATTTTATTTTCAGTTTTTTAAATTTTACTTGTCATTTGCATAAAAATTTAAAAACAAGAGCATGAATTTTTAGAGGTAATACGATTATGTATGTACATACGTATTTGTCATGTCATAAATAATTAAAACATAATTTTTATTATTTTGATTATAATGAAAAACTAAAAGGCTGAGTTTTCATACGATTTTATAAAAGGTTTTATTGCAATCAACCAAGTAGGCACAATAAACGAAACTAAGTAAATAATATTTGTTCTTATTTTTAGGACATATATATATATGAACATTTCTACTTCAATTAATGTCATAAAATGCGTCAAATTATATTGGCATTGTGGTTTGATGTTATGATTTATATATGAGGCAGATAATTACATCTGATTATGTTTAATTAAAATTAAATTGGATGAAATAGACTTTTTACTTATATATGTATAATCAAAAACTCAATTTTTATTTGTATATTTCCGTGTAAATCCATTCACAACTCTAACAGAAAATACTTTTTTTAACATATGAGCAATTACTTTAATAATTATTATTCGCACATTTCATCAATAGGACACTTTTTTATGCGTTATAATTATGAGAAAAACAAATTCTGCACAGTCACGAAAAATCGTAAGAGGAAGTCAGTAAATAAGGCAATACTTTTATAATGATCAGTTTCCGAAATTATTAAAAAAAAGATTGGACTGGAATATCATCCAAAATATTTATCTTACTTATCACAATCAACAAAGAATAATCCACCATAGCAACTGCACGATTAAATTATTAGTAAAACAATCAACAGTAAATAAATCTTCAAAATTAAATAGGAATGTCAAAATCGCGCGCGGCTTTATTTGATCCAGTAGGCGCACAGCATTTGTTAAGTCGCGTCTTTCCAAGGCAACTTGATGCACAGCACTGACTACACCACTGAATCCTACTCCATATAACAGCACGCGCTTCAGTCGAAGAAATGAATCAACTATTCCACATTTTACGTGCCCCGGTGCCACTCTGTTTCACTAATTTATGGCAGTTACCTCCACAAAGCATCTCGTGCAGCTCCTGCTGCAATGTCGAGATGCACCGTTAGCGCTTCTAGGACTCTGAAAAAGTTCCAGTAAGGACGAACTCCTCGACATTCTTTCTTTTTTGTATTTTCCTCACAGTATATCAACCGAATCACTCGTCCAGGTCTTTAAAATTCTATCAAACAGGCAAATTGTGACCCAAAAATTACATACTGAAGATAACGTCGAAAATTGCAAAAATAAATTGAACTTGCTCACACTTTGATTGTCTATTGAAATTGGAGAAACTGGTGTCACTTTTTGATTTGAAATACAATATTTTTTGTAAATGAAGATAAGACTTTAACTATCTTTTTAAATTTTCGAAAAAATTTCTTTCTCTAGTTATTTTCGAAAAACTTAAATTTTAGATATGTCCAATTTTACAACTTTACAGGAGAGCGAAAAACGAAAATTACACATTAGATATTATCTATAATTTAAGTCCGTAGAAAAAAAAATAAAGAAAAATTGATGGATAAAATCAAGTCAAAATCATTTATACAATATACAAAATTATTCGTAGCAAGTCATAGAGATGTATAGGGTTATTCATTATAAATTACCCACCCCTTATCATCGTTATTATTGCCTATAGAAAGAAAAGTTTTAAATAAAACTTGTGTGGTTATGACTGAATTTTGTTAAAATGCTATCAAAACTACAGTAGCGTGTAGATTTCAGGGGATACAAAAAAAATAATATTTTTTTTAAAAGGGATACCCTGTATATTACTAAATTTTTGGAATGGTCCTTTGTTCCTGATTTCAAAAATATACCATATGTTACCCCTACCATATACCGTTTTTGAGTTATTAAACGTCGAATATCATAGTTAAACTAGTTACTGTAAATATGGAAAAAGTTAATATTATTAAAGTGAGCTCTGAACATGACAACTATATGTTTGATATATAACA
>JANEYF010004193.1:0-54298 GCA_029963845.1 Rhamnusium bicolor
CATCTGCCCATAGTGCGCCGTTCCGTTCATTAAGAGCCTCGTTTATAATATACATACCTATTTATTCTTGCTGTTGTTATTCTTGTATGGCGTCCTCCAAGGGTACGTTGATCCCGTGTTTTGAAACCTTCGCCTTCGCCATACCCTCGAAACAACACTTTGATTTATCTGTAGCCTTTGAGCTACATTTCTCTGTGAAAAGCCTGATTCCAGCGTACCAATTATTCTATAAAGTATAGATTCATTAAATCTAACGATTTTAAACGGTAATTATTGCCACCTAATTATGTCTATAGTCTACACGTACTATAAATTGTTATGTGACAGGTAACATAACAATACATTTTTTTTTAAAGCCTCCTATATTAACTTAAAATTATCAAAAAAAAATTGCTAAAATGCAGAGTTTTAAAAAAAATCATAATTTTATAACTAAAGCTGAGAGCGTACATTTTCAAAAAATGTTTTTTAGGGTAAGACTTGGACTTTTTAATTTCACTATTGCAAAAGTTATTTATTTATTTATTTATTTATTTATACACCATCTAATAGTACAAAGACCATTTACAAGATGGGAAAAACACATTTAGTACAAAAAGAAAAATTGAAAATAACAAATTACATATATAATATATACACATACTATAATTCACTCATACAGATAGATATACATATAAAAAGATAATAACTGTAACTGTGTTAGATAGTCTCGTATTTTTTAAAAATATCAATGTCGTTTTCACTATTATTGTAGTTAGAGCATATGTTTTAAATAGGTGAAAACTTTAAGACATTAGTCCGAGTTCTAGGTGGATAAAAGGTGTGTTTACGTCGCAAATTTACTCTTGGAACATGAAAATTTAATCAATGACCTATATCGCTACAATCTGTTTCATGATGAATGATTTTCTTTAAGTAATTTATGGCAAAATTGTTACGTCTGTCATTTAAGTTGCTCATAGAGAACATACCAAGCAGATCACTTTGTTGGAAACCAGTAGGTGGATATACTCCATGAGATTTAAAACAAAGGTATTTAAGAAAATTACACATTTTTAATTTATTAATATGAAAATTATAGCACGGTTGCCATACCAGGGATGCATCCTCTAGCTTAGACCGAAATAAAAAGTACAATAATTTTAAATTTGTAATATTTGAGCAATCACGGCCATTGCGTATAATAAAATCTAAAGTCTTATTTACCTCACCTATTAACGTGTCACCAGTGGCGGTTCGTGGGTTAAGAGATAGGGGAGGTCAATTAGAAGTGTTTACTGTATTACCTACCTTTTAAAGTGATTTAAATTCCAAGTCGATCCTCCGGTCTTTTTGAGATGCAAAGTGGTCAATTACTTTTTCATTAGTCTTTTATCTTCTTTATTAATACCCTTTCTATAGCTAAAGAAGATATACTTTCCTGATCCATGGTATTTCTTAAAAATGTATTTATTCTTTTTAAGGTGGAAAAACAACGTTCACTTTCGACGGTAGTCATAGGGAGAGTACACAAGATTTTTAACAGTTTGACACTTTCAGAAAAAGTATTGCACAAATTATTGTTAATAAAAAGCTGTAACAAAGCAACTGCACCTTCACTATTGGAAAAGTCTTCTCGGCTATATAATACTTCTAATTCAGTTTTAAGTTTCGAATGATTTATGACTGGATACTCCGTTTGAACTAATTTAAACATATCTTGAGGAAAGCTTTTTTTATAATCTTTAAATCGATCTGCGTGAAATAACTGAGACACTGCTACATGATTACTGAAGCCAAACCTGTTTTTGATCTCAGATGTAATTATATTACAAACTTCTAATGAAATTCTCTTTTTTGATTCTTCCGTTTTACATCTCTGGGCAGACTGCATGGATGTCTCCTCCAAATAGTTATTCAAAATTTTATTTCTGATGTCCTCAATTTTACTATTAAAAACGCCAATACACTTATTTACTGTGATGACATCGATATTACATTTTTGTAATTGATTGAACAATATATCACAATGAGGCATAACTAAATGAAAAAAATTTAACCAGTAAAGAAAATGTTCATTTTGTAAGTAGTTTTTTAAACCAATAGCTTGGTTTAGAGTGTTGTTTTCTGATTCATTATCAATGATTTTTTCTAAACAATCTAATAATTCTGTTCGATAGGTATAAACAGTCTCTCTGCACTTTGTATTAAAATTCCATCGTGTTGGAGCCGCTTTAGGTAATCTCACCTTAACAACATTATCAAACACGGCTGTTCTTTTTTGGCGATTTTCCAAAGAATGAAGAAAAGCTATGTAAATTAGCAAAAAAAAATTTTATGCTTTTATCCTGACTTGATGCTTTTTGTAAAATTAAATTT
Source organism: Rhamnusium bicolor (assembly GCA_029963845.1). Lineage (NCBI taxonomy): Eukaryota > Metazoa > Arthropoda > Insecta > Coleoptera > Cerambycidae > Rhamnusium > Rhamnusium bicolor. Next base: position 2,359 of record JANEYF010004193.1, read on the forward strand.
AGTTGATGAGCATAACAATGAATAAAATATATTTTGTACAACACTCATATTTAATAGTAAACACCAAAAACACTGTTTTACTTAATTTCACGACAAGTAGAGATTTACTAATAAAATGTTCACAAATAAAAACATTAAAAACAACGCGACAGAATTTACCGACCAACGCATACCTATTCAGCATTAAGACTGACTGCTCACTGCTCTACTGAAGTTCGTGCGTTACCGTAAAATGTGTCAGGGACATTGTCCCCGCCAGTGCTTTCTGTCTCTTTTGCCTTCTGACGATTCGCGCATAAGTCTATTTCACTTTAATTCGTTGTAAGTTCGGTCCGTAGCTAGCTATGAGGATAAGTTTTGGATTGACCCAAGATTTTTAAATTCTATAAATGAATAATGTAATGAATATAAAATCCTGCGATCTAGATATTTGAATAGTACTGTGCATAGAATGAACTAGAAACTTTAATATATTTTTTAAGAATATTAAAAATATATATTTTATATATTTTTAAACTTCAGAAAATGAATAGCTCTATTTTTTTATTTGTATGTGGGAGGTCATCGACTAAATGACCCTATAGAAGAACCACCAGTGCGTGTCGCTATGATCAACAAAGGACATATTTCTGTCAAAACTTACAGACAGATCATTAAAGGTGGACGGTCCAGTTAGCAGTTCGTCGTTAAGTGTATATTCAAAGGTATAATCAGAGTCTTTAGTGGAAAATATCATTATATTACATTTAATGTGAGACTGTTCTCGAGACATTAAGAGCTAAATTTGAAGATATTGTTTTGTAATGTAATACAATCATTTAAATTAGAAATTCTATGTAGAAGTTTTATATCATCCGCATACATTTAAAAATAAACATCTAGCTTATTACATATGTCATTTATGAAAATATTAAAACCATCAGCCCAAGAACAGATTCTTGAGGAACACCTGAAGACGAGACAATCATTAGCGACATATTGCAATATATTAAGAAAGATTCAAAGAAAACTGTCAATTGATCAGAAATACCAAATGCAGAAAGTTTTCTAATAAGTATATTATGGTTAAGCCTAACGAAAGTTTTTAGGGAAATCAAAGTATATTACATCTGTTTGAACCTGCATGTCAATGGATTCAGAGATGTATTTCGTGACGCATAATAAATTAGTAGTTGTAGAGTGGCCTATCATAAACCCATGTTGCTGAGTGGAAATACTATAATTAACATGCGGATAGATAAAATTTTGCAGTAATATCTTAAAAGCTTTGCCAAACTAACAAATGATTTTGGAAAAAAATCAATGAAATCTATAAAACTATCTAGGAGTTATCACGGTTCAAAGCTCACTATATGTTTTCGTGAATCGCTTAAAGTTTCCAGTAGTAAATATAAGTCAATCAAAAGAAAATATACATATTATATGTTTTCCTAGATAACTTGCGTATCTTAAAGTATGACTATGTTATTAATGTTTGTCACGTTATAATTATTGCTTTCTTGCCAATGAACCGTGAGAAAGTTTCATAAAAATTATGGATACGAAAATTTCCGTTAGTAAACGTATCACCCACGTTTGTATTCATTACTTCGGTCAATGTCATTATTTATTTCATTCATAAAGTTTCTCGTCATGTGCTATAATTTGTAGTATTATTATTTTATACATACTTGACGTATGATTAAATGTTTGCACCGTTCTCGTTTAACTAATTTAAGATAGACTGTAAAGCGGAACAAATTAAAAAGTTTTTCGGAAATACTCTTAACCCTTATATTTTCATATTTCGTTGAATTATTCTTGAGTTCTGAGTTTTTTAAGAAATTATTCATCGTTAGAAAGAATTGCCTATTCTGCCAATTTTAAATAGAAAAGTCACTTTTCAATAATTAGGTTTATTTAGTATTGGTAGGTGATGAATCAAAGCAACTTTTCTATACAGTTGTTCGGGTCTAACTTTTCCAACATGCAGATCTCGTTTTTCTTGCGAGTTACAACATCGGCTAAATTAAAGAAAAGCTCAATAAAACTTAATTAGCTGATTTAGGTTTTCAGATATCTAGAAAAAATTTAAAAATTCGTATTTTATTTTTCTCCCATGTTGCTTATTTTTTGACAATCAATCTTTAGTTTGTAAAAACATTATTACGGCAACTTTTTGTATTTTATATGGTTCTTATAAAATAAAAGTATTGCAGCGTTTCGTTCACTAAGAGTCATCAACCACGTTAAGCATGATCTCTATGTTGGGAAAGTTAAAGACAAACACCCTGTACAATATCCAAACAGTGGACTTGAGGATCAAATATTTAAAATAGAAAAAAAAACCGTTTTTATAATGCCGTCTTTTCGATCATTTTTAATAAATAACGTCTTTATTTAGCAAATAAGCTGCCCAGGTAGCAAGGGTACGTCATAATGACGTCAAAATCTGGTGATTACTGGTCATAAGACGTCAGTGAACCAAAAATCGACGACATAATGACGTCCTATAAATGACGTTAAAATGACGTGCTGCATATCACGTTATATAACACGTCATATTGTCGTCATTTTTCGGTGCTATTATTAAATATCAAAGTCATATACAATATGGAACGAAGCGGCATTTTCGCAAGTGACATATTGCCATCATTACAGGATTACCTGTATTTTTTTAACAGTTTCCAAAGAGAATAATCAAAGGCATGCAAAAATATTGTTTTTAGTTTGTTTTTGCGCAAAAGCAAAACATTTGCCTATATAATTTTTGCACAAATATTTTATTACTTCTAGGAACATTTTTAATATTTGCACGTCACAGCCATTCATAATAATATAATTTTTGTGATATAAATTTCGTACCCTGTATCCCATCGAATTCAAAAGTACCGCTATATAACCAGACATGAGCGCAACTACGTTCGAAGTTCTGAACAACGTGATTAATATTAACCAATCGGTGTGGGTACAGCTTATGCGCGCGCAGTCCATCTTACTACAGACCATTGTGAATTTCCAGACGTTTACGACGTTTACGTTCATAGATAAAAGAAAATTTGCGTTACAGTCTAAGTGCATATTACTGAATGTGTAGAGTGTGTCGGTATAATTGGTTTTGTGGTATCTTAGAAGTGCGTGTTCTAAAAAATGACCCCACTTATTTCTTGCGAGAATGTTAGATGGCATAAGCAGTTTACAAAACTTAGTTTACATGGCGTAACACTGTCAATAGTAAGCCACTCTAAAGCAGATAGTTATAGTTTAACCCTGGGGAAAGATAAAGTTATTGAAATACATAACATAGCAAAAACCATTGACAATGAAATTTATGTTATTGGCAAGGAATTCCTCCATTATTCAAATTTATATTCATATCCATATCCTTCTAGTGAATTAAACATTTTTGTTGTTAAAAACTTATCAAAACTCAAAGTATGGCCTATTAGTGAAATATCTGGTAAATGTGTTGTTTTGACGTTTAACGAAAATTCTGTAGCAATACCTATTATTCACAGTTTAGTATATGATAGTAAGATAGAATAAACATTTTTTTTTTGAATATGTAGTATGTTATATAAACATAAATTTTATATAGTAATATATTTTTTCAATATATGTATAAACTAAATACCAATAGTTTTATCTGTATTACTGAAAACCTGGGAGGGGGGTACCAAATATAACCTGAAAAAGACGTCAAAATAACGTCTAACAAATGACGTGAAATTAACGTCAAGTAATCAACGTCATCGGTCCAAGACATTAGGAGGACATTTTCACGTCATATTTACGTCATTCAACTAGTCATTTCTCGTCACTCGGTGACCATTTTTGCACGTCATTTTCACGTGCTCTTGCTACCTGGGTGTTACACATACACTTATAGAGTATAAGATACAGCAAATCTTAAATAATACAATGTATAAAGTACCTTAAGAGTTAATTATCCTAAAAATTTTATGTACCTAATATTAAAAATATCTATTTAATAACAAGACATATTTAGTTATATTATAGTTTACCATAATGTACACAAAAATGTAACGCTTTTAATTTTTTTTTGACTATCGACAACATATACTGTGACGGCCCAACCCCCCCTCTTATCTGTATTGTTTATTTTTTATCCTGGTCACGGCACCAGTGTGACGGCTCAACCCCCCTCGTCTATTTAGTTTATACTTTATCCTGGTCACGGCACCAGTGTGACGGCCCAACCCCCCGTCGTATCATTTATTGTTTATTTTATCCTCGTCACGGCACCAGTGTAACAACCCAACCCTCCCTCGATTATTTTCTATTTAATTTATTCCCCTTTTTCTAAGTCTCACCTGTCATGAAGCGACAGGTAATACTTAATTAATTAATTGGCCTTTTTCGTGATCATCTAGTTTTTAGTGATAGGACTCCAAATTTATAGTGTTATTGTAACCTCACAGGTACGTTTATAAAGTTTGGTATTACTTTGTTTCATTTATGAGATCTAATTTGCTTTAATGTGATTACATAATTTTTACCAATTAATATGAACACTAGTCTGTACTGCACTGATATATGTTTTGAGGAATGACTAGTATAAGTAAGATTTGGCGAAAATTTATGATTACTGATTGACTTGGAATTCACTTTTGTATCTGAAATTAGAAATAAGTCAAGGAAACTCAAATAACGTTTTCACACCTTTTATTTCTATGCCTAGACAACGGTCTATAGAAATACATGGATATTTAGCTAGTTGAACCTGCAATGTAACCAAACCTGGTTACATGCGCGGAAACTTCCGCTTCATAGTTTAAATGACATATGTAGAACTCTACATATGAGTGCAAGAGAAACTTCCCTTGTATATGGCACCAGAGTGTCCCCTGTCACATGAGCCAGGCAGAGACCGACAACCATGCCTTGTTATTTAATTTGCGGGCTCGTGCTACCATAAAACAGTACCATAAATACAACTGACGCTGGCCAACGAAGATTCGATGCATTTGCGGAACTCCGACATAGACGAGCAACTGCCCGTATTGTTTTGGGTGTGTCGAATGCATGCCACCAATCAAGGTTTAAACCAACATGAAAAGAACTACCCCGTATATTTGTTAAAAAGTTTGTCAGGCGTCGTTTGTATTGCAGCACGCTTATGAGAGCGATAGCCATAAATCATTAAGCGGTATAGACTGGTCATCTGGTCCCGGACCCTCTGTCGAGAGACAAGATCCGTGGTCAGAACACTCAGCGGTTGGGGTGAATTGCATGTTTTTGTTGTCGGCGCCTAACCGCACACATCTGATAGTTACACTCTGATCCCCATACGGGTAGTGAAATTTGATAAAGTTACAGATATTGCAGATTCAACTGGACACTAATTATTTTGTACATTATCTTATTTTGACCTAGCTTGAAAAATGAATGAAAGTTCCAACTACTATTACTGATCCTATCGGAATGAATAGCGACTGTACTAATTATTAATAAACATGTAATGAGCAGTGCATTATAAAAGAAAAACCCTATCTGGAAATCATTTGGTACCACCGGTCAGATATTGTAAAGAAACCGCGAAACCCAAGCATATAGAGTCTTACTTTGATTAGCGTTTCCATTTCACTGGGAACAAAGAAATTGAATTAATTTACTGACTTTCAGTGAGCTCGAGTAGGTATAAAATGGCAACGAAGTATAATAATTATTTAAATGCCGTTCTTACCAATTCTGGTATACACGGAGAGTTCCGCGGGGCCCACTCCCCCGGATTCTTGAGTAACATCTGAGTTACTCGCCTCCATGTAGACGGCGGCGTCGGTGGCTAGTACACGCTAATGAAGCGCGGCTCCCAATGCTAGTTATAACTCCGAGACAGGGACACTCTCTTATTTCCCGATCCCGTAGAACCAAAGCGTAAGCTTGGGGCTTTGGTTCTACGGGATCGGGAAATAAGAGAGTGTCCCTGTCTCGGAGTTATAACTCGGCTGTCAGAGTTGACCTGGAGCACTACTATATTACAGAGAGTCGTACAATCTCTTCGTACCCGATTCCTTAGAATCAAAGCGTAACGTTTGGGGTTGTCAGAGATGTGGCACGACTCTGCCACGGAGAACTGGACAAACTTTTCGTTCCCGATTCCTTAGAACCAAAGCGTATCGCTTGGGGCTGTCAGAGATGTCACCTAGATCGTAGAAAATGTCGCGTATTTATATGATTTCCCGTGAGTGAGTTCGTTGTCCAAGCCTGCAAGCTAGACGGTGATAGCCAAACGATAACTTGTATTCTTTAAACTAAAATTTAACTCAAGATGCTTTAGGTGAGAAGTGATATAATGGCTATGTTTATTCGCCTTTTTAAAATATTAAATGAATACTTGTGTGTTCTTTTACTTAGCTGAATAATTTAGACTCTATAGTTTGAATGCAAAGTCACAAATTTAGAGACAGTTATGCCTACTAAATTAAAGTTCTAATGCAAGTTCCTATCACTTTGACTTGGCAACAGTGTTCTTCTGTCATGTGTTTTACTGTCGATGACATGCAACGGATTTTGTTTTGTATCAACTAGATAAAATTTGCTATTCTCTTTTGAAATATTTACCTGCTTGTCCGATATATTTTCATTATAGTTACAACATGGCGTTTCACAGACGAAAATCATGCTGCCAAATCAGTAGATCACAAACATGTGAAAAAACTCGTTGACAAATTTATGGAAACTCGGTGGGTAGCAAATAGAAAACATAATCGTATTAAACTGCTAAACCAGTATTAAATGAGAAAATATAAAATATATAGTTGCTTTTACATTCTGCTATTTTCTTTTTGATATATTTATCTGTTTGCCTAATATATTTTTTATTACAGTTACAACATGGTGTTTCAGACGAAAATCATGTTGCCAAATCAGTACATCACAAACATGTAAAAGAACTCGTGGACAAATTTATGGAAACCGATGTGAGTAGCAAATAAAAAACATATTCGTGTTAAACTACCAAACCAGTATTAAATGAAAAAATATAAAATAGTATTCTTAGACCAGATAATATTCAGTCATTGAGAAACTTGGATACAACAATGTAAATTGGTAGGAGTAGTATTCATAGTATTGGCAAAAACTTGCTATTTAAAAAATGGGTCAGGTACTAAATGTAGATGGTCGATAGGCGTCTGCAGTTTTGCAGAACTAAGTCTAATAATTTGGTAAATAATCATAATCAACAGTACAATATTTTGTAATGATGACGGTTCCTTTCATTTACTTGGAAATGTTCATAAATCAATAACCGATATTGGTCCGATGAAAATCCTCATTGGAATAGGGAGCACCACAATCAAGCTGCCTAGAAAATTAATATTTGTGTTGGTATTCTTGGCAATCACAATATAGAATCCATTTTTGAAGAATAAAATATAAACAGCGAAAATCATCGCGAACTTCCAGAAGACTATATTGATCGTATGATAACAGATGTTTTGGAAAATGATGAAAATTTAGACGAAAACTTATTTATTAAATTTTTAATGAAATGAATACCCACAGCTTTTTATAAAAGCTGTACGTGAGTTTTTAAATGTTCGATTTACTGGTGGAATTGCACAACGTGGTCACATTGACCATCACATGCCCACGATCTGGACAATTCACCCATTTCATACTAACTGATGGATAATTTTGCTAACTAGGCATTGAAGAACTGGGTCCAAGTGACGCTGAAAATGACAGTTTCCATAGCAATATATAGAAACTATAAGGGCCAGTTGTATCTATGTGATTTAGCCAAATTTCAACTGAACTTTGTTTAAAATCCAACGTTACGATTGCCGTAACAATCATAACCTTGGATTTAAAACGAGGTTAGTTGATCTTAGGCTAAACCATATGGATACAACTGGCCTCGATTATCAATTTGCAACTTTTTTATAACAACCTGAAATTGTTTTGTTGTAAGTGATACACTGTAGTTGAAATCCCATCAGCAAATAAAGAAAACAGTAATCCTGGATTTGAAAGTTTTCATAATGTGAATGGTAAATATTGAGTAAACTAAAAATAGTTAATTTATCAACTGTTTTCCTCACTTCAGTAAGATGTGATCCATATAATACAAAACCCCCTATATACTCTTCTAGTACGTTAACTGTTTCCGAGACGGAGGATATATTAATTAATATGGCTAAAGAAAGACAAATTCAGGGATCTATAGTTGCTCATAATTCCAGTTACATTGGAAAACTTAATCTTTGAGTAAGAAAACATAAGCACAATGCTAGTTGACAATTAGAATTGTGATTAAAATTAGTTATATGCGAAATGTTCAGTGAAAAACCTATAAATAAGTACTGTGTAGTATCACATAAAATACGTTTAATAATTTGTAGGGAGAGGCAGGATGATTGCAATTTTAACACTGATGATTTTTCATTACTAAAAAAAAGTCAAAAGAAATTTTAAAGCAATGAGAGTCACACTTCATTCGCAAAAGAAAAAACTGAACACTCTTCGAAAAACTGTTCGAAGGCTGAGGATAAGAGTTACAACATTAAACTTTCTTCTGAAGGTATTAAAAGAAAAGTCCTTATGAAGCTATAAGAATGTACATACTTCGATATTTGATTATTTTGGTGATCATTTATATGATAATGATACATATTAGAAAATTATGCAATCTGTTTTGTTCAAAAATCAATAATTTTGTTTTGTAAATGATATTTTAGAAAACAGTGTAATTCAATTTGTAAAATTAATACTTCAGCTCTATTTCAAAATTAGAATTAATTATGAATGTTCTAAAAGGTGACACAAAACTACGACTAGGACGAGAAGTAAATTAAGCAAGACTGTTTTGTTCAAAAACCAATAATTTTGTTATGTAAATGATGTATTAGAACATCATTTAATCCAATTTGTAAAATTAATACTTAAGCCCTATTTACATTTAGAATTAGTTATGAATGTTTCAAAATGTTGGACATGACATAAGTACGACTAGGGTGAGAATTAAATTAACCAAATCTTTTTTGTCCAAAAATCAATAATTTTGTTTTGTAAATGATATTTAGGAAAATTATGCAATACAGTTTGTAATGTTATTAGTATTACTTAAGCTCTATTTCAAAATTAGAATTAATTATGAATGTTGGACATAGTACCGTAGGGTTAGATATATTAATAACAAATATCTTAGTATTTGTTCAAAAATCGATATTTCTTTTAGTTTGTAACAAATTAATTACAAAAATTACACCGAGCTTAAATTATTTCAAATTCCGTTATTGCTTCATTACCTCTCATTTATATTTTAAATATACTGCACAGAATTTAGAATTAGATAAAGAAAAATTAAAGAACTTTTCATGTGATGAATGTGGTAATTACATGGAAACTAGTAAGTGCTGTAATCAACCACACCAAGAATTATCCAGTTAGTTTTGATATTAACCAAGTAAACTTAGCACCTGAATAGCTTTGTAAATGAGAAATTATTATTGTTGAAGAATTTTAGGAGAGGTTTTTATTTTATTTTAGCCATGCATGTAAAATTATCTATAATACGTCCATGATATTTATACTTACATCAAGTTTGTTTAGTCATAATTTACTCTAAAAGGTCCCGTCTACGTTGAAACATATTTTTTTTGACACCTGCTTCCGAAAGTAACATTTTCTGTTGTTTGTCAGTGTATTTTCTACTAGCGAAAATAGACGTTTGTCTCCCTTCAGTCGGTTTACACTAGCAACGGGAGACAATTTACATTTACTCCCGTTGCTATTAGAGATGGGAGCCAATATTAACAAGAAACCAAATAATAGCTATTTGTATGACAAGGGAGAAAAGTGCACAATTTCCTCCCGCGGATAGTTTGATGCCCTCCGCTTAAGGGAGGAAATGGCACTTTGCTCCTGTGTAATACATATGATTTTTTCTACGACCATTTACAGTGTTTTACATTGGTTTTACATATATTTTATTATATTTTCTTATGCATGACAATCAAAAAACCAAATATGTCAAAATGTCATAATAGGTATTTAGATAAGTAAATATTGTTAAAAATCAAAGCGCATGGAACGTTGCTAAGGTTGCTTCTTGTTTTCAAAATAAACAAACTTCCAAAAAGTTTATAATAATGTATTCCGAATGTGAAGATGAAGTTCCTTAAGATATTCTGGAAGAAGCAAACGTGGTTTCGTTAAATCTATTACCGTTAAAGTCTCGTGAAAAATATGAAAAAGAGTACCAGCTATTTAATTGTTGGATGGAGACTAGGCAAATAAGAAAAATATGTGAAGAAGCTATTACAGCTATTTGAAGTTTTTACTTGTTTGCTTCCAGAGGGAGCCAAGGTATTTTCCTCCCTAGGGAGGAAAAGTACTACTTTGCTCCCTGAAATGAGGGAGCAAAATAGTATTTTCTATGTAGGGAGTAGAAAAAAATATTATAATCAATTTTTATTTATCATTATGAACATTAATGGTACAATTTGTTAGATTAATAAAACTAATGGCAATAGAAGATTTTGATGAACAGCTTAATATTGTTGTGTTAATATCAATGTCCTGATTTTCGCTCGTTATTGTTGATAGTGATTCACAACCCTCAATAATAATTTGCTTGACTTTATTTATATTTTCACATACTGACTGTGATTTTTTTACCTCCAGTAATAATTTGTTGAGCCACATTACACTTTTTTGAGATAAAATCTTCTAGATATCCTTCAGCAACTGCTGAGGACCTCCATCCCCCATGCCTCTTCAAACTTATAATTAGGGCTGTCAAAAATGTTTCGTGGGACAATGGCGTACGCGAAATTAACTAATACGAGAAACAATAAACTCTTACAAGTTATAGTAATGTATGTAAAACTCACCCTCTTAACTAGCTTGATGAACTAGCTTACTTATCACAAACTGGAGAATATGTGTAGCCATTTTGCAACATCAGGTATGTTTCTATGGTTGTCTCCATGAGTGATGTTTGCTTTGGTGAAAATATATTCTTATATTTTGAAAACGACCGTTCAACGTCTACTGATGTAATACGCGCATACGTAAAATAGTCTTTGAACGCACTTAATGGATCTGGGGCTGCACCATCACATATTTGTCTTAATTTGGTAAAACCGGTGTCTTTATTTAACACACTTCCGAACTTTTCTTAACGCGCTCATTTGTTGCGTCACCTATAGCGTGTAGCAGTAGATTTACTTCGTCCACTATTTGCAGTGACTCCGCTAACGACAACGCACTGTTTTCTAATTTTTTTATGCTTTCATGTAATGGTTTATAGTCCTTCGCAATATTTTTTAAGCTGTTTCAACGGAAATATCTTCGAATTTTGTCTGGCTTTCCTTAATAGCTGCAGCCTCATCTGGATTGAATTGTAGTATCACAGCTTTTGTTTGTTGGAAATATTCAGCATAATAAAAAGCTGCCTACAACCATGTTCCCCAACGTGTAAGAATCGGCTGTGGTGGTTCAGGAATACCAGGACACTTTCTATGAAATGCACAGAGACGTTTAGGAGATTTAAGAAACACTTTTTTTGTACTTGTTATTAATGCATCCACCTCTGGAAAACCTTTTCGAATAGTTTCTGCCACAAGATGTAAAGCATGCACTTTACACGTAACATGTATAAACGTACAACCTTGTTCTTGCAAAGAACGGCCTACCAAACGCATTGTCACGGCGCCATCAGTCACAAACATCAACATTTGACTTTTTGACAGTTCAAATTTTTCTAATGTCTCCAGCACCACCCTGGTAATTGTTTCGCTAGTACACTGACTTAGTCTTTTGCTAGCTAGTAACAGTGGAACTGTCGGTTTAAGAGGGTCCAGTACTCGTACTATAACATTTAAAATAGAATTTTTTTTACAATCTGTTGTCTCATCAACAGATAACCACAGCCGTGTATTTTTTAATTCACATTTTAACTTATTTACCATGTCTACGTGTACAATTATTAGATAGTTACATAAAGTTGTGCGACTTGGTAACTTCACCTGGGCATTGTATTTATTCCAGAACTCTCTAAATCGTTGTTTATCGAGTATGTGCAGCAGAACATCATAGGCAATCAGCGTTAATAGTAAATCGAACATAAACTGTGTTGTTGAAGGCACGCCATTTTTTTTATTTTTATGGTGTACACTATTTACGTGAAGTCCACAATCACGCTTATCCCAGCACATCAAATCTTTCTCGCATACTTTAAAAATTATTTTAACACCATCATAGAATAAATCCAGGATTTCACCTATGAATTTATTCACTTTGTCAGCAAATGGCCGTTTTCTACCCCTGCGTACGTCTGCCATGCTTTATTGTTAAATTAATATCAACAATACAGTACAACAAATAAAATAAAAACACAAAAACAATATGAATACGCCAAAGTGACTTAACGTGTACACAACTCGAAAGCTAATAATAGACTGGACTGGAGAAAGAGTTTCGCAGTCAAGGTGAATGTCGGCGACAGTAAGTACATCTGTACTCTACGACCATGATACACAGAAACGATTTGCAGCTTTACTTATAATATCCCCTCCAGCTTCTACTAGAAGCGATGCGGATGTTCTTCTGAAACTGTGTCCAGTATAACTAGAAGGTTCCGACAATTTAAGATACTCGGCAACTTTACGGGGTATTTGGGAAAATGTATTTTTTCTAACTGCTTGCACTGTGCACATTCCTTTAATATAATTTACGAATAATCTGGAATGTGTTGTTTTTGCAGATCTTAATGCAAAATACTTGCTGTATATGTCAATAACGTTATTTCCATTAATCTTATCAATAGTTAGTTACAATAAAAGCACGTGCAATGTGCGTTTTTGTGTCTGGAATCGTAATAACTAAAATGTCGTTTTTATCTTGAATATTTTTGAGACGTAAATAGGTTAATTCGTCACACCGACAAGCCCCACAAATTGCCATAACGACAGCAACCTTAAATAAAACAAGATGTGTGAGAAAAACTACTAATAAGTTAAAGAACAATTAAGTTTACCTTCATGAACAAATATATTTCGTCAGGGGCTTCTGAAATAAATTTATTTATATCTTCCCTACTGAAAGTTTTTGCTTTCTTCGGTTTATATCCAACAGCTTGCCTTTTTTAAAAAATTTATCAGTTTCTGTTTCTTTATCTCGATATTTTCTCTTAAGAGAAGCGTTGTTCTTAACATCGAATACTTTGCCCAAAGGGTCGACGATTTGTATTTTTTACTAGCAAATGAAAAATAAGCCAAAATGACATCATTTATTTTATTGACGTTGCTGGTTGTCATCCATTTTTTGAACGTATATTATTTGTTTTCATACTTTAATCTCGATTTTGCTGGAAGAAGATTTAGTGTGGCAATTCTTGCTTCTTCTACAATAGCTTCAGAAATTTCACAGTCACTATCCGAACTCATTTTCTTTTTCGTAATGCACTAACTCGCGTTGCAATAATAATTGTGCAGTAAACAATTATGTTGACTATTACTTGCTACCATAGAAACTGGAAATATTACTAACCTGCTCATGGCTTTTATATTTAAATATTTTTGATTCCAGCAAAATATAAGAAATAAAGCTTTATCATAAATAATATGTGTGAACAAGTATGTGAAGGTGTCAAAAAAATCATACGTTCAACTCTGGAGTTGAACGTATGATTTCCTCCCTTGGATGATTGCTTTCATCCGCGGGAGGAAATGATACACTTTCCTCCCTATGTAAACAAATAGCTTTATTTTTTTAAGTGAATATAAACTATACATATTATTTTTGCATTAAATTATTTTTTGTAATTAGGCACATAAAAATAATATTTCGTAGATATTTTATCTTACTAAGGACGTTTTCTGAAACTAATTAAATAAAAATAAACAAACTGCAGCTAAAGTATTAAACACTTATTTTATAAACTTTATTCGGTTTATTAAAGAATTATTATTTTTAAATTATTAAAACTGCAATCCCCTGTTATTGTCTACGTCCTAGTTGTTGGAGGAGCTTTGACAGAAATAACCCCACTTTTTCTGAATTAATAATAGGTAAATTGTCTCACAACAATGTCTAGAAAATGGCAGCAATGCTATATTCCTCTTGTGTATAAATCTATGAGTTACTCACTCAGAGAAAAAATGAGTAGTTGTTTACCACTAATTCTTCTTTCTTCTGGTGCAATTGGTTTATACCCTATGATATCAAAGCCTGCCGCTTGAAACTACTGTAAACATGTAACTTCTTTTGCTGCCGTATGGCCATCCTAGTCTGCTGCACTGTAATGCTGTAACATCGTCTACGTACCGTAGACACCTGTTGTATCCCAACCTGGCGCAATTTGATTTTAACTTTTAAGATGTTCGTGATTGAAACAGATTTTATAAAATAACTTTGTCAATATGTTTGCTTCTTTTTGACTTTCGATAGTTTATGCAATTTTTGCCCGTTCACGGCTGCAGTACTTATGCTTATCATTTTTGTGCTTGGTACTTATGTTGTCTTGAAAATGCTTGATTGATTATACACACAGTTTGCGTTTAAAAACTTTAACACTTGTGGTTGTCTTGCTTTCATTGTTAATCTAATTATCCGGCTCGAAGGACCAACAATTATGTATTGTTATACATTTATACCAAGTATTTTATGAAAATTAAACACTTGCAGTGGACTGTAAACACTAATACATTGAAATAAAAATACATAAAGCGGAGGGTGCGTGCTCTACCTTTGATTACAAGTTTCCGACTAACTCTCTGCCTCGCTCCCCTTCCTTACTTAATTTACATGCCGAATTCGTTATTATATTTAACAAGCGGGAACCCTTAAATTTTAAATTTTTAAACAAAACTGTCCATTTACTTTTCAATAAAATGGTCAGGGGCGGTGCACATGGGACTTATGTTACGTGTATTAATAAAGATATTTAAATTCGTTAGCCCTATTAAATATGCTACCTTAAAATATGATTTTCAGTCATTATGACCAAAAAATAATATACCTGTGATATTTTGATAGGATTTACCGTTTTCGCGAAAATCGTATTTTAAAGTCAGAATTTCATTAGAACTAATGAATTCCAAAATATTTATTAATACACGCAACCTAAGTCTCATGTGCACTGGTCCTGACCACTTTCTTGAAAAGTGGATGTAGGATACAGTTCAAATCTTCGACAAAAAGCAATTTTTAAATTTTGATAAGGATATGTGTATCTGTTATAGTTTTTGAGTTACAGTACAAACAATATTTTTTAGGTTAGGGTTTTTTGTTACCTTGTGAATCATAAGCGGGCTGGGCAGACGTTTTTTTTATTTTAACTATTTTTTATCAACATTTCAAATTTTGATCCATTTTCGACACTTTGATGGGAAATTGCTCAAAAACCGACCGATAGAAATGTGTGCCACTATAGTACAATATTGTACACACAGAAACAAACATTTTGCGCTAGGTTTGATCCGGTAACTAAACAATTTTTTTTCAATTTCCGGTTACCGCGCGCCGACCGAACGTTTTGTCTGTCAGCGTAATTGGGACATGTGGAATACATATACAAACTATCTATGCGGAGAAATATCGGTAACCATTCGATTAAAAAACATTTTTGCCTCCCTTCGTAACCGCCATACCAAAAATTTCAAAAGAGAAAAAGTATGGTACATATGGTCTCTTTGATTACCGACTGGCAGACGGTAACTTTTCATCGTCGAATTTGCGCGCTATTGCTTAGACTATATGCATTATTGATTAAACATTTATAATAGTTTTCGTTTTATATTGAATCCATTTACTTACTGTATGAGTTTGGGTCTTTGGTGGGGCTAAGAAAATCAATAGACGGAAGTTGCCATTACCAGAGGCCACTTAATAATAGGTTATAGTCGTTGAAGTTGTTGAAGGCAGAAGCCATTGTTATATTTTCGGTGTTACTTTATCACTGTTTATTATTTTAGTGAAAATATTGCAGTGAGCTTTAGAAACGTGTTCAGAATATTTTTGGAAGTATATATTTTATAAATCTGCATGTGCATTTAAATACAAGAAAAAAATGGTTAGTTGCGTATTTTGTGGTTTAGATTAACAACCATTTAACGATATTTTAGTTTTAGTTACTTGTATACTTTAATAATTTTCAAAACTAAATTTAGTGTAAAACGTCAAATATACTTCAATATCAGTGATATCTTCATTATAATAAATATGCTACTGTAAAATATTTTACTTGTATGTTTTTTACTTTATATACTTAGGTTTTAGTAATTTAATAATAAAAAAATATATCCAGTATTTTATTTAATCAAAATGTAATAATACAAAAATATTCTGTTTTATTTACCCAACTTTATACGCCTTTGTACCGAAAGTCGGTCATTACGAGAGGCCATTTTTGTATACAACTCCACTTCCATTATATTCTCTCCTCATCTCTTTTTACTCAAAGTTTTGGCTATATAATTTTGGAACACCCCGTATAAATAAAGAAAAACAAAAGAAGAAACTCACAGTTTACTGTGATCTTGGTACAAACAAACATAACCTATTATAACATTTAAAATATTGTCACATGTTTGCTATCTTCACAAACACCTACACTCGTAGATTCGTTGATTGAAAGTCCAGGTAACACTTCCTCACTACTTTATTGACTAATTAATAATTATCAACAATAGATTAATGACTGTCTTAACTATAATCACAATTAAACACTTATAAGCCTATTTCTTTTTTCTTCTTTACTCGTTCACTTTCTCAACTTAAGACTGAGTCTCGGCCCACCGTGTGTCTTATTTATATATCCATTAACGCGATCTAGAACATTACCCAATTCCAGTCTTATCTATTCAGTCTGCAAAGTCCAGTGGCGTAACACTACCCCCTCTTTAAGCCTGACCGTCCCGGTCAGGCAATTCATTGTTCCCTGCATACTTGGCTAGTCTCTCTATGTGCATCACCTTCATCTTTGATTTTGGACTTTGCTGAATTCGTTATACGACGTCGTTTATTTTGGTGACGACCGTGTATGGTTCTTCCCAAGGAGGGGGGGAGCTTCGGGGACCTGCCTTTCTTTCGTTGTGAGTTATATAGCCAAACCAAATCTCCCGCCTGGAATCCTCCTGAATTTGCCTTAAGATCATAACGAGCCTTCATGCGATCACTCGCTATGATAATTCGGTCTCGTACCATGGACAGTTTTCAGCAGTGCGTCAACTTCATCAGCGCAGTCGTTTGTGGAAAGTCGTTCCTCATCTGGTGTACCAAACACCAAGTCACATGGCAGTTTAATCTCACGTCCAAACATCAGGCGAGCTGGCGTCTATTTTGATGTTTCATGAATGGAGGCCCTATATGCCATAAGGAAAAGAGATAAGTGACGGTCTTAATCTCTCTGATGTTTCTCAGGCACTTTGGATAGGTGTTCCTGCATGGTTTTATTATATATCTCCACCATTCCATCTGATTGTAGATGTAGGGCTGTTGTCCTTGTTTTATGAAGTCCCAGAAGCGACACATCTTCTGAAATATCCTTGATTCAAAGTTTCTTCATTGGTCCGAATGCAACTCTAGGGGCATGTCAAATCGACATACAAGATTATCTACCAGAGCTTGGGCGATAGTGGCTTCTTCTTGGTTTGATATGGCGTAAGCTTCAGGCCACTTATTAAAATAGTCCATGGCAACAAAGATGTATTTATTTCCATCATTTGTCACAGGGAATGGACAAGCTACATCGATCGCAATTCGCTCAAAAGGAGCCTGACGTTATATTGTTTCATTTGACCGTTACTTCTTGTCCGTGCCACACAAACTTCACATTTAAAATCGTTCGCGTACTTTTGTCATAGTTTTGTTGATGTCAAAATGTCCGCCAGACGTTCCATTATGCACTTCCGGGAGTACTTTTGGTATACGACACCTGGGTATTACCAATCGCAAAGTAATTTCCTTCCCATTTGGACTTTCCCAAGCTCTTTTCAATAGACCATCCTCTACTCTAAGAGAGTCCCATTTCTGATACCAAATTGTCATGTGTTTGCAATCGTCACAAACACCTATATCCGTAGTGTAACGTAGTTATTATAATAAATAAATAAACTAATACCTTGAATGTTACTTTATTATTGAATAATCAACTGTCAAAAACTGCAGGCTGAACTTAGCCACTGATCTACAACTAAAGGTAAGTACACATTATAATATAGTTCTTCCCCCTAAAAAAAGGGGGATGTATCCCCCTTTTTTTAGGGCTATCATGAAAACTTTGAGATACGACTATAAATCCAGTCGTTGCACCGGTTTAATTATTCTTCCATATTTAGTGACTTGACCGGTTGGTATCTCTGGTTGAGAGTCGGGCATGGTTTTATTTGAATCATCTGAACTTCTGCTACTCTGTTCAGGTATCATATCCGGAAATCAATGCCCAAAGGTACCGTTTTTTGGTCTGTAAGATCGGCCTTGGTTTTATGGACTACGCTAGAATTTCTCCTGTATTTCTCCATTTTCGGTTTTTAAAATGACTGATCTTGGGGTTTCTGTTGTTCTTATTACTTCTGCTCCTTTCCAATTTCTGTGTGAAATTTGATATCTTACTTTATCTCCCTTCTGTAGAACTTCTGGTTCTTTTACACCTTTGCCAGCGTATTCTTTCTGCTTTTCTCTTAACCTTTTAAGTTCTTCTTCTACTCCTTCTAAAATCTTGGGTTTCAAGTTCTCTTTAGAAATCGGTAGTGTTGATTTAGTAATTCTGCTGAATAATCTTTGGTTAGGAGAACCTAAGGTATCATTTTGAGGAATATTTCTAAAATTTAATAGTGCTAATTTGACATCGGTGCCATCCATCAAACATTTTTTCAGAATATTTTTGGCTATTTGGACTCCTCTTTCAGCTAGTCCGTTTCCTCTAGGATGCTCCGGGCTTGACGTTACATGTTCGAAGCACCATTTTGTTTCAAACTCTTTGAACTCACCAGAAACTAGCTGCAGGCCATTGTCAGTTTCTAATACTTGTGGAACGCCATGTGTAGCAAACCATTGTTTGAAATATTTGATCACTTCAGTAGAAGTTTGAGTCTGTAGCTCTTTAAAGTCCACGTAACCAAAATAACTGTCGTAAATTGTTAAATATGTTTTGCCTTGGAGTGAAAATAAGTCACTTGCAACAATTTGCCAAAGGTAGGAAGGAATATGTTTGATTACTACCATTTCATGGTTGTTAGCACGTTGCATCTTTTGGCAAACTTTACAGCGTTCCACATATTCTTCATACCCTAGTTCCTCTCTAGAATTAAAGTAATGCTTTACCTGTTCTGGAAGTTCATGACGATTCCCTGGAAAGCCTTTCTGTATATTTTTCAATAGCATTTGTAGTTCCTCATCTTTCTTTGTCGCTTCCACCAGTTCTTCCTTGGCTTTTTTTGACATGGTTAATACAATTTGTATTTCACATTCTTCTTCCAATTTCTCATCTTCCTGCTCATATTTACAGTCACGGCTTAATGTATCTGCTATTGGTATATCTGTACCTTTTTTGTATTTAATTTTTGGTGAATACTGTAAAACGTCGAATAAAATCCTTTGTAATCTGGCTGGAGCAGATTGAAGAGGTTTTTGAAGATGACCTCTAATGGTTTATGGTCAGTTTCTACGAATAAATTTTTTCCATAAACGTATTCATGAAATTTTTGACAGGCGAATCTGATGGCTAAAGCTTCTTTCATTATCTGTGGGTAGTTTTGTTGTGATGAGGTTAGATATTTTGTTGCATAAGCAACCGGCTGATTATCTTGGAGAAGAACGGCTCCTAAACTTTTTGAGTTGGCATCAACAGAGAGTGTAACGTCATTGTTAACATCATAAAATTTTAACACCGGAGGTTTTGTCAGTCCCTTCTTGATTTCTTTAAATGCCCTTTCCTCCGCATGTTCCCAATACCAAATAACATCTTTTTCAATTAACATTCTAAGTGGCTCAGTTAAATCAGACATGTTCGGTAGAAATTTATTAAGGTAAGTTATCATTCCTAATAATCTTTGTAACTGTTTTCGGTTCCCAGGCGTTTTTAGGTTATGTATGGCTGTTACTTTGTCCGGATCTACTTTCAGACCCGTAGATGACAAGACATGTCCTAAAAATTTAACTGATGTTGCTTCGAATACACATTTTTCCTTATTAAGTTTTAGTCCAGCTTCTTTTAGAATCCTGATTACCTGATTAGTTATATTTTGAAGTTTCCTCTTAGTCTCAGCATGAATAAGAATATCATCCATGGAACACTCTGTATTTGGAAAATCTTTTAACAGACAATTCATCACTTCCTGGAAGATTTCGGGGGCAGATGCCAACCCAAATGGAAGCCTCAAGCATGAATATCTACCCCATGGAGTAGCAAAGGTTAGGTATTTTTGGGTCCTTTCACTGACTTTTATTTGTCAGAAGCCTCTTTTACAGTCAAGCAGTGTAAAATATTTGGCTCCATTTACCCTGGCTGTAATTTCTTCTATGGTTTTCAATGGATAATGCCTTCTAAGAATATTTTTATTGATGTCCGTTGGGTCAAGACATATTCTCAATTTGTTCATTTTTCTAACAATTACCATTGGGCTGACTGCTGGGGTGGGTTCAGTAACTGGCTTAATTACATCTAATTTGACCATGGAACCCAATTCCTTCTATACTTGACTTTTAATCACATGTGGAATTCTTCTAGCCGATTTTATATCTAGTTTAGGGTTATCTACTAGATCAATGTCATATTCAAAATTTTTTAAACATCCTAGTCCCTTGAAAATGTCGTCCTCGACATAATTATTAGAGGAATTCTGTAATGATTCATTTACTCTGAAGTCCTAATTTTTCGCATTCTTTTCTTCCCAGTATTGGACATACCTTCTCAGCAACCACTTTGAACAATATTTTTGACGTTTTGTGTTTGATTATACACAAAAAATCTATTTCCCCAAGAACTGAAATTTTGTGATCGGTAAAACCTACCAGTCTTTTCTTTATAGAGGTATTCAATTTCAGGTTAGGTTCAAGTTGATCTACTATATGTTTCGGCAGAACATTGCACTGTGCTCCCGTATCCAATTTTACGTCAAACTTTTTATTTCGATACTGAACCTTCTCACGCCAGTCGCTTTCAAACTCTTTTAACTCGTGAATATATAGGACTTCTTCCTCTGACCCGTCTGAACTTTCCACTGTGTTGACATTCTTTAGGACTCTACTTGCTTTCTTCTTGCCTTTTTCACTGTGATTTGTATTTTTGAACCAACACTGCTTGTTAAAATGTCCTTTTTGTCCGCAACTTGTACATGTTTTCATAAATGCTGGACAACTTCTTGGTTTATGCTTTGTGCCACATCTCTTACATTGAAATTCTTTGTGTGTCAATGCCTGCTTATTTTTTACTACATCGACTTGGCTAGTACTAGCTTCTGCTTTTAGTAGCTGTTTATAGACCATTTCGTTCGATCTGCATATTGTTACAGCTTTCTCTAGTGTAAGAGTATTGCCTTCATGCAATAATTTAAGCTGCAGATCGTGTTCTTTGACGCCAAATATTATTTTGTCTTTTAATAGACTATCATTTATGCAATTACAAAACTCGCATGTTTTTGCATACGTTTTAATTCTGGTAAGAAATTCATCGAAAGTTTCATTTTCACCCTGTACGGCTTTGTTGAAAGTAAGTAAGTCTTTCGAATGATATAGGTATTAACTGTTGGTGAAAAATGATCTTTAAAGTGTTGTTTTATTACTACTAGATCTGTTTGTTGTGTTTCAGTCAGTTTAAAACTATTGAAGATCTTTATGACATCTTGGCCGATTGCACTCATAAATGTTGCACACTGTATTTCTCCTGACTTTTTTCCTAGTTGGGTAGCTATTGCCCATCACTCAAACTGTTGTATCCATTCTTTCCACGTTGTAGCCATATCCTCATTTGTTGCTACCAGTGGTTTTGGTGGTCGCATTCCTTGCATACTCGTTTCAGCCATGTTATATTATTTTCCTGAATATTCTGACACCATGTAACGTAGTTATTATAATAAATAAATAAACTAATGCCTTGAATGTTACTTTATTATTGAATAATCAACTGTCAAAAACTGCAGGCTGAACTTAGCCACTGATCTACAACTAAAGGTAAGTACACAAGTTCTTGTTACACGTAGATTTGTTAATTGAAAGTCCCGATAGGGTAATTATTTAGAATACGATAAGATGCTTAAATTTTCCTGACAATTTTCCAATCCCCCCAAAATAAGGTACGCTGAACACGAATATGAAGTTTTTTTTCGCCGGAGACAAGCCGTTATGGAGAAACTAAAATAATTTTTTTTTGCACTTACACACATCTGTCACTTTTTTACACTGGATATAGGTATCTAACGATTTGTATTATTTCCCTCACCCCGATAACATTCTGAACGGTTTGGAGTATAGATGCGTCATTTTTTATAATAAGAACAATTTTTTTCCTTATAAAAAGCTTTGTATTTGAGATAACGCCATTGCATCATAAAAATGCAACTAAAATGTATGTGAAATTAGCGACGTTCAGATCAGATAGTGTCTAAAGTGCCTAGCAAACAATTTCCCTTTCCCCAGAGACAGTGGTTGTCTCTGATTTCCCTCTATTTTTAACAGTTTCTTAATGACATCAGCTTCGTAAGAAATATCCTGACCATCGGGACCGGTTCCATCATTTCTTTAAATGCATAGTCTACCCTCCAGCAGTTTCAAATTTTGGTGAGGATTCGGCTGGTTCCGATTAATTTATTCTTGTTGTAGTGAATACATATATGAAATGGTGTTTGAATGAATGAATATTTATTGAATGTTTATATTTCCTTATTGCAATTTTTATTTATTTAGTGAATTTTTATATTCTGTTATTTGCTTAATTTTTCGTTATATAGAATGCGTTTTTATTTTTTTTTATATATTTATTTATTTGTGCAATAATAACCTAAACTAACCTAACCTAATACCCTAATAACCGTACCAGTTCCTCTCCTCTCCTGGCAAGGAAAAATGCTCATACCTTCTCGTTCGTCCTTGCTGAACAATAACATATTTAAAGATATAATCCATTTCTTTAATTACGTTATTGACTAAATGAGCAACTTACCCTAAAAATGATCTGATCTGGTTCTAAATTGAACGCTAATTGTAAAATGTTGTATCTTTAGACACAACCGAATACCTAACAGAATCGCATCTTCTACGTGGCTATGGTATGATGAGTCACGGTACGGCATTTTTCATGCATTTTTTTTTTTTTTTTTTCTCATGAACGGCTTGTCTCCGGCGAAAAAAAAACTTCATATTCGTGTTTAGCGCACCTTATTTTGGGGGGTAGACAAATTTTCAAGAAAATTTAAGCATCTTATCGTATTCTAAATAATTACCCCAGATAGCACTTCCTCACTAACTTATTGACTAATTAATAATTAACAACAATAGATTAATGACTGTCTTAATAATTATAATCACAATTAAACACATGTCTATTTCTTATTTTTTCTTAACTCGTTCAACTGAGTCTCGGCCCAGCGTGCGTCGTATTTATACCTCCATTCACGCGGTCTAGAACATTCCAAAACATTCCCGGCTGTTCTCGTACAATTCCAGTCTACACAGCCCAGTGGCGTAACAACATCAAAAGTTTTTATTTGCCTGTGTCCCAAACCAGGGCAATGTCAGTGCTTTTTAGATTACTCGAAAGTGGTTTTAACAATTAGCTTATAAAATAGATAAAATGCGTACTCGTTAGACGAAAATTAGAATAAATGTTAAAATCCAGGGCATAGTGACCTTCCAGGGGTCTTAGAACTCTAAGGCCAGCGTCGATCTCATGCATCCGATTTCTGACGTTACGATGGTCCGACGGTGCTCCTATTGGTCAAAATATTTTGATGCCAATTTTCATCCGCACATTTTAACAATTCTCCTATATCGTATGAAGCTAAAATAATTTTAACTTTTGTCCGATATCGTGCATTTTCTAACCTCACTTTTTCAATAATTTGTATCGTCTTGTCATATCATGCATTTTCAATAAAGAATAAACTTCTGCATATATTAGCTCAAAGACGATAAAACTAGATTTGCAAAGCAAATAATGTATAAACCAAGATGAAACAATTTTTTCTAATATTGGTTGAACTTCTTTTCTTCCTCTTCTAATGTCATGGATTTCGGATACGAAAATCGGATTTATGTGAATTGCAACATTTTTGCTCACGATAATTTAAACTTTTTCGGATATTAGATTTCGGAAATCGGATGCATGGGACGCCGGCCTTAGAACGAAAAATGTGGGCCTAAATCCACTATGTTCTTCGTAATGCATGACGTTTTGGAACCTCATCATGTCTAAAGAATTTATAGAAGTGTCTACTTTAACATGATGTTCTCGAGTCACCCCAGCACCATACTTAATATTTCTCATAAGAATGTTATATATTTAGGCACTATAACAAAATAAATTATTTTTCGCCTCAGAAACCCTTACCCGAGCAACTCCGTGTAATTTAAGCTAAGGGCAAATAATAAATAATTCCAGAGATGAGTGACTCGTAGTCGTAAGTGCTCACAAAACTAGCCCTAAAAATGAATATGAACCCCTGGGTGTTCCGGTTAGATAATTTAATTACTGAGAGCAGGAACCTTTATTTTAAACACTTCAACAGCATGATAAGAAATTTCAAAAAAGTAACACCCACTACCAGTGACTAATTCATATTTACAATGATGGTTTTCTAATTAACCATCCTTGACTGCTATTACCAATAATATTCCTAAATTTCTGCCTTCTGTATGCAACCACTTTCACCAGTAACTGTAATTCCAGTTGTGTGGCACTAAATGTATAGACAACTTAAACTATTCATAATGTGTATTTTGGGTTGCATCAGAGCTGATAATTCAGTTCGCTTTCACTCTTGCCTCTCCTAAAAATTTTTGAAATATTTTACAAACAAATGGATAATAAAGAAATTTTAGACACTTTAAAGGCAGCCAAACAGTATTTAAGTCGTTTAAAATTACTTGATAATGAAATAGAAAGTGCCGTCAAACAAATCATTAACACCTTTGAAGAAACTGAAAAAAATATTCATGAAACGTTTTCTAACCTCAAAGATTCACTAGTAAATATTTTAAACAAAAGGGAAAACTGTCTTCTAGATCAAGCCAAAAAGGTAAATTGCTCATTTTCTATTGTGCAATTTTTATTAACACAATTATTTTAGGCAAGGAAAGATGGGCTAGCTCCTCTGGAAGAATGTCGTATTGTAATTTTAGAAAAAATTGAGACAACAAATAAATTAATAAATATAGGTAATTCTGTTATAAATGGAAGTAGTGATAACTTAGACAAATTTACAAAGGATGCGTGTTTACTGGGCAGCTTGCCAGAAGTTCCAGAACTGAAAGAAGTGCCTTTTATTAGTTTCCACTATGAACCTACTTCGGAAATTGAAGTTAAAGATATTTTAGGACAATTTGGGGATGTATGCAGAATTGCCCCTATTCAGGTGAGGTTTGGAAAGAGGGCTAATGTTTTGAAAATACAAAGATGCACATATGAGCATGAACACGAATGAGGATGGATGAAGACCTGATGCAGTTTTATGATCTGGTTGCATCAATCCATAAATAATACTAATCCTTTCTTATATTTCATTTGTCTGTTTTGAATAAATTTAGGTTTTTATTTTATTTTAGATAACGGAATTAATTGAAAAACCAGGTGCCATATTAGTTGAATGGCAGAGTATTGAAAATGAAGATAGAATGACAGATATTCAAGAATTTAGACTTCAGAGGGCTTTCGGAGATGTGATTATGGAAAAACATTTATTAGTTAATTTCAATGATTGTTATAAAGGTATGGAATATTTTACGATTATTATTATTACTAATATAGCAGCACCAGGCTATTTCATGTGTTCTAGAAACAGCATAAAATGAATTTCAGAGACAGCTTATTCTTTTTTTTTATTATTATTATTTGCTCAAGGAATATTTTTTATAGTTAACTTGAAACGGAAATAGATTTGTGCTTTTTCTGGGAGTTTACCCAAGAAAAATTGCAATTCTGCTAAAATTATACTACCTATAATCATTATTTATTTCCAGACCTATGTAACTTTTATTGTTATACTTATTTTTTTTAGGTCTAGAAACACAATTTCTAGTAAAAGATTTGCAAGTAGATCAACCTTACTCTTTTCGAGTATGTTGTAAATTCGAGGGCACTCTTGAATGGTCTCCTTGGTCATTGCCACAAGTATCTAAAACTACTTTGATGCCATTTTCTTGGAAGACACATGAAGATTATTTTATGTCAAATGATAATAAAATAGCCAAACCTATTAAGAATTCTCCAAGAGTTTTATACTCCGACGGGCCACAGTTTTGTGTTGGTCACTCTGTTGAATTTACAGTAAGATAATTTAAATCTTTTAGCATTAGCAGAATGTATTTATTAATTTATTACTTTATTTTGATGCATAGTTTGGGTGTATTCATTCAATACTAATCATTGTATATTTTTTAACACATCTGCCAATATATCGATGGTGTAGTGCACACGTGATAAGTGCATTTTTGGACAAAAATAAGTTAAACACACTAAACAACAATGGTAAATGTTTGCACTTGTTACGTGTATTTATCTCATTTTTGCCCAAAAATGTACTTACCACATGTAAGTCTACACCACTGATATGGGACTCGGCATACGGTATCCACATGATTTTCACTATTTAGAGGAATCTACAAAACCATAAGACGTTTAATGTGTTATTTGTTTTTACATTTTCCCCAGAACAAGTTGGAAGTATGTTGTTGTAATAATGTTCACAACTTTTTTTTTTTTTAACTAAAGGTAACTGATTTTTTTCATACCTTTTCCTTTACTGAATAATGTAAATTACATCTTAATGTTAAGATCAAGCCATATAAGACTGTACATAATTTTCTTTAACAAAAGTGTTTTTTGATATAAATACATTTTGTAGTCTAAATTCGGTCTATTTTTAGTAGGAGTTTGTTCATTTTTTAGCTTGAGGGTTGTAAAGGGGTGATTTATTGCCAATAATAGGATTGTCTTTAGTTAAATTTTGCAAAAAAACAACAATATTGGATGCACCTAACAAAGACATCCCCCAAACAAGGAGTAAATCATAAAAATATATATATAAAATACCACATAAATTAGACAATCCCCAAACCAAAGCCGAAGCTGCTCGGACAGGGGTTACACAATTACAAAAACTGTACATAATTTTCTTTAACAAAAGTGATTTTTGATATAAATACATTTTGTAGTCTAAATTCGGTCTATTTTTAGTAGGAGTTTGTTCATTTTTTAGCTTGAGAGTTGTAAGGGGGTGATTTATTGCCAATAATAGGATTGTCTTTAGTTAAATTTTGCAAAAAAAACAACAATATTGGATTCACCTAACAAAGACATCCCCCAAACAAGGAGTAAATCATAAAAAAATATATATAAAATACCACATAAATTAGAAAACCCCCAAACCAAAGACGAAGCTGCTCGGACAGGGGTTACACAATTACAAAAAACGCGGACACACACACACAACCAAACCCTTCAACTTTGCCAGAATCGCCACTGGGATTTGAAACTGGGAGTCGATAGGCAGTAAACCAGCTACGTTTCTCACTTAATCCTCAAGCCCACAACGCTACCGAGCTCAGTCATAGGCCCACATTTCTTAAACTCTTGATTTCCAAATTCCTTGTGGCTTTGTGGTCGAGTGGTAAGAATATTTGCCTCTCACCCTAGAATCTCGGGTTCGCTCACGAGTTGAGGAGCTAGGATTTTTTCTAAATCAGAAATTAACCTTAGCATATTCGGACAGTGGGTGTGTGTCCATTGTCTGCACAAGGTACCTTCAGGGATACAAGCGGTTGTATTATCTGAGGTATTTAATATGATGAGCCCCGTTAGGGTAGACGTTTGATCCACACTCCAAAAGTTCCACTGGACTGTGAGGTACATATATTTCCCACGTGAACCTCATGCATTCAGACCTCGATTTAAAATGAATACCCACATTTAGACGTTAAATGCATAGGAACTGTACAAAGCTGGCCTCCGAGAACCGGCGGATATTAGTGGGTTGTGAAAATCTTTACGTATACATTTTCAGTATTAAAAATTGGGGATAAATGCTCAAAGAAATTTATTTATTTTTACATTCGAATTATAAAAATAGTTTATGTGAATATATTACTGTAAATAATAAATAAAACTATTTTTGTACGGATTTATTGGACATAAAAAAACAAGTTGCATGTATCTTGCAGATGGAATACATATACTTGGTTGTTGAGCATTTGTTTTGGGCGGTTTTTCTACCATCATCGTTTTTCATGCACTTATAGCATTGCACAGGCTTTTTTCTGGAAGTGTCAGTGTCAACCAGTTCATGTTTAGTGGGCCCAAACCACACTAGTCCTGGAGGTACTTCCGTGTACCTCAAAGGAAAATTTCAATAAAACGGCAAAAGACAAGGTAATTGCAAAAAAGACGCTAAATGTATTATTTAAGAATTTATTTAATATTTGCAAAAAAAAATGCTGGTCCAGGAGAACCCTAAAGTCATTTCTACACGGGAGATCAATGTGTTCATTTTAAACATGCCATATAAATTAGACAATCCCCAAATCCAAAGCTGCATGGGCAGGGATTACACTGTTAAAAAAATGCGGATACCGACCACTCTCTTTGACTGTGCCAGGGTCGAAGCCAGGACTTGAACCCTGGAATCGGCAGACACTAAAATCTGCTACATTCATCATACAACACTCAAGCCCACTGTGCTACCAACCTTGAGCAGTGATGAGGCATAATTTTCAGATGTCTTGTAGTCAGTCTAGAGTATCTTGAACCTAATAAATTAAACCAAATTATTATTCCATTATTAGATGATGACATTGTTCTTCAGTTTTTAGATGTTGACCCCAGTGATGCCATAGTAGGGCTGGCTAGTGAGAATCATTACAATACCTTCTGTGACTTGAACTCAGCATGGGAGAATTCATTTTTTATAAATCGAAATGGAAGAATTTTTGTAGATGGAGTAGAAAAGGCTACAAGATTGTCAGATTTTACTACAGGACTTAAGGTATGCCATATAGTAACAATTCTTGTTAATTGATTTTACCAAAAATTTTTTTTAGGTCTGTTTTACTTGTGACTTGGTGAATGACCAAAAAGTTAGAGTTAATATAGACTCTAATGATAAAAGAGTAACATATGATTGGTTAATAAACCCCAATTCCAAAATGTTTTTTTTTCTCACAATTTTTTTCATTGAATTGGAAAGTAATGGTGGAATAATTTTTTTTAAATGATTTTTTACCGAATATGCCTGTTGTTAGTTTTTGTACTGTTTACATAATATGATATTACATTTTAATAATCTCAATGATGCAATTAATCTTTCTTAATATAATTTATAAAAATAAAGATGTTTAAGTAACATTGTCTTTGCTTTCATTGTTATTTTCATTTTTATTACTCAAATATACCAAACAAGACTTGTTAAAAAAATCCAAATCGTATTACAAAATCACTCTCAGTATCTATGCTAACTACTTTTGTCCATGTTGTTCTTCTAAACTATTGATAAATGCCTTGTGTGTGAAGAGAGTTACATACACTTCTCACAAGAGGGATCTCGGAAACAGAAAAAGATACAGCACCTTTTGAATTGGGGCAAAGTTGCAGAATTTGGCGATCAGGAATATGCCATTGAGAAATCGAAAATATCTCTTTTTGAAAAAAAAGTAAAATTTTCGTTTTTTATTCCTGGCGAAAAGATCGAAAAACTAAAATCACTTTTTATCATTTACAATTTATCATAAAGAGGTTTTTCTTTATAAGACTTTTGTCTTTCCACGACCATCATCAAATACATTATTTTAAATACGGACTTGCATTTATTGCATTTTTTTGTAGCATATGATTCTCAGACCTCAATTTAATTTTTATAGTTTCATTGTTAATAATTATTAATTATGAAAAATAATAAAGTAACAATGTGAAAAGAAAATAATGAAACATGAAAGTTTAATACGTCAATCAAGACTGAGGTTCAAATGCTACAAAAAAATGCAATAAAAATACAGGTCGGTATTTAAAATAACATACTTGATGATGGTCCCGAAGAGACGAAACGTTTTATAAAAAAAACTTTTACGTAAGATTATATAGGATGAAAAACGTCAATGAAAAAGCACTTTTAGTTTTTCGATATCTCTTATCGCTAAATTCTGCAACTTTGCCCCAATTTAACCAATCTTAAAATATCGAAGTTTTTAAATGTACCTATATCGTTAAATGTTAATTTTGAGGATTACCATTCCACGTTTTTAAACTTATAGGTAACTCCAAGAACCCAAAAACAAAGAGGAAGAAAGTAAACGAACCACGTTGCCAACTTAAATAATAAAATTAATTTCCTCCAAGTTTATAATCTAAAATATAGCATTTTCTTTACAAACTAATAATATTTCCTCGACTAAATTAATAGCCGAGTTGAAATAAAATTGTGAAATTTGCTTTTTGCAAAAGGTTTTTAGTTAAGTTTGTCAAAGAACACCAGTTGAAAACATGGATTGTTCAGAATCGAAGGTGTGTAAAATACAACATCCCTAGACCACTGTTGAAAATTTAACTAAAAATGACAACGACATAACCGGTACTAAATGCAGGCATAGTTGTATTTAAGTCACTTTTCTATGTCATTGAACGCATTTGTGACAGAAATTGTTAAATAATGTTTGGCACTGAACGTGTCCCTTATTTTCAATATCAACTCCAAAAAAATGATTAAGGAACGTACTCAGCCTCTAAAGAGCATGCGCCTTGGAAATGGCAAATGCTCAGAATATTTGCAGAGGGGTGTGAAATGTGTACGCTTTATAATTTTGTTTTATTTGATTTGAAACTGTCGGTTGTGTTGTTTGTGATGTGTGTCTAAATTGTTTTATTAACATTGTTTAAGAAATATTTTAATAAAATATTATCATTTTACCTGGTTACCCAAATTCTCTGCTTGGATTTATCTGTTTGTTTATCGAATCAAGAATTTTAAGGTTAGCTAATGGATTGTGTCGGTGCACGTTTATTCCAGAAGACGGGTCCCGCAAAGAATTAGTTATTGTATTATCGGTATAGTTTTATTATTGCTGAACTTTTTTATATTTCAAGGCCAAGGTAATCTTTTTTCGACATGGAGGAACGGGTACGGGTAAGTCCCCGAATGTCTGTCAAATTGAAGTTTGATTAATCGAATTTTTCTTCTAGTTTTGTGACGTTTGCATCAGCGAACATTCTGAAGATGATCCAGTGCATAATAGTACAACCTTGCATCGCTTTAATTTTTTGCTGTGGCAATGGAATGGATACAGGTAAGATAATAATTCATAATACACTGTGTTATATGCTTGTTCATGACGCGAACAGTCTGAGTTCTGGGTGAATTCGACGTCTAGTAGAAGTTTGGGACATTTTTAACAAAATAGAGAAAGTTTTTTTAGTTAAATATTGGGCAGCATTTTGCTCAATGTTATGGTAATTAAAAATAATTAAAAACTACTAAATTTAATTCAGGGTACTGTATAAAACAATAATATTATACATTATAGTTTGTATATTATTTATTATCATGCCATAATTTATCACTATCTTGAAATTTGTACAACAATATATGAAGATGCATTTAAGCATTTTTTTTTTTAGATTAGATTATCCAGTTGTTTTAATATTGATAGCATATCTCTTTTGGTTGTATGGAATTTTACTAATATAGATAGGGATACTTTTTAAACATTACAGAATTATGACACTGAATATGCAACTAATCCTTATTTCAGTTTTCTGCTTATCATTCTTCAGTTTTCTGTCTAATTTTTTAAGCTTAATTAGGAAAGCGATAGATTAATTTCTGTGAAATTACCCGCATGTAATTTATTTCTTATGAAAACAATGATTCAGTGAAAAAAATTTCAAATCTTGATACTGGCAGTGAGTTAAACAAGTCTCCAAAGTTTCTTAATAAGGTCTGAAAGGCTAATGAATAATGATATATTTATCATAGAACTATCAGAATAGACCCCACAAACTGTACCTAGTGAAAGTTTCGCCACATTTTCATGTTTAACCGAACAAGTAATGTCTATCAAAATACATATATTTAAAAAATCTGTCAACGTGTTTCAGTAATTTTGAAAACGGTATTAACTGTTTAGACAATGAATAGTCGGTATTATCGATAGTAAGTAAAATAGTTGTTTTCACTTTATGTTGGAATTTTGATTAATTTTTTAATCTTCAGACTCGGTGTTTATGTATACTCTAATTGCTGAACATATATAGTAAGAATGCTTGATCATAACGTGTATCAATGAGTGTGGAGAGATTCGCTGTTTGCAATTGTACAAATCGACTATGGTGTGATGTCAGCTCTGAGTGTGGATCTTTGATTTTCTAAACAAGCGTCCAGCTAGACAAAATGCACTTCGTTACTATACTTGTTCGGCTATAAGAGTATATGTACTTTGAAATTTGTTTTGCAACATATTATTGTTGTGTTTGTATTTCCTCTGGATATTACATCCCTTTTTTTTTTAAATAAGACAATTTCATTTCCGAAATGCAGTTATTTTAGATTTATTTCAAGGAAATCCTGAAGTCGTATAATTAACACTTTTTCATAATTTTAATAAACGCATAAAAAACCCTTTTTATATTGTAATTGCATATTTAATAATAATAAAATAATATGCCCTTTGATTTGCCTGTAATT
Source organism: Rhamnusium bicolor (assembly GCA_029963845.1). NCBI lineage: Eukaryota > Metazoa > Arthropoda > Insecta > Coleoptera > Cerambycidae > Rhamnusium > Rhamnusium bicolor. The sequence continues at coordinate 35,190 of JANEYF010004193.1, forward strand.
TGACTTATTAATCTGGATATTACTTAAAGTGAGACCATCGTTTTCTTTTTAGGTTATTGATAGTAAGTTTAAAACTGTTTTACACTTTTATGTTGTATACCTGTTAAAAACGCAGACTTGCATATTATAAATATCTATAACATGGAATATACATACTTATAAATTCAAGTTTCTTCATTTGTTTTTTGACTAGACCTTTATTTAATTTGTCTATTAATAAAACTAGTTTAAAAAATGCCACAGGTTTATTAGTAATAATTAATTATTTATGTATAATTTTAACAGTAGCTGATATATTTTTCATTGTAAGCATTTAGATAATACATGCTTATGTTGACATTTTTATATATGGTATTAGGTCTCTAGGAATCTCCTGATATCTATATAGGTAATATTAAAAATAATCATAATAATAATAAAATAACATTGTGATTGCTTACGGCTAAGAATGCAAAAATTTACAGGGCATTCTTTTTAAATAATCAAAATTGCTTGTGGTGTTTTGTAAACAGTAGGCTATTGAAAGTTTTTGGCACCAACTTCAACTGTTTAAGTTATGTAATATTAATGAGGGATAGCTAAAGCCAATTGAGAGTATCCTCAAATATTCCGTGTATTTGTTAGTATGTTAATTGACTAAATTAATTGTAAATAATCTTTTGTTATATATAGACGTGCTCTTGTGAAAAATCGTCATGGTATTGAAGTGAAAATCGAACCAAAACAAGTAAATGGATTTATATACAACTATAATGTGGAGCCTAAAAAAAGGGAAACATTGTCTTAAGGTAAGAAAATAATTATATCTAACTGTTAATAATATTATATACCTATATTTTATTTGTACTGGAAGTCCCATCGACATTAGGGAAATGGTTGATTACCATCATTATCTAGCAAATTACATTAATTTTATATGTACAATATATTTATGATTCATAAATCATAATACTTCTAGTGAAAAAGTATGTTTCAGTTTACATTATAAAAAAAAACCGAGTGATGGTAGTAGAATTTTTTAAGGATTGAGTTTACTATAAAGAAAAATATATACAATTAAAAGCATTATGCAAACAAAAACTAAGGTACACAAAATTTTCACTAATTGAGTGGGTAGTCTTCATAGGGTTATAATTCTGTTCTGATTTTGTTGTTTCACTAATAAATAGTTCATTGTCATGTTTTAATCTTGTAATATATTTTTTTCTTTAGTTCTGCATCTTCTAATAATTCTAAAAATTATTTTGCTGTTCCATATCATCTGTATTTTTGAATAAATTAAGGAGATTCTTCATAAAACAGATATAAGTCCATAAAATCTAAATCTGTCAAACTAATTGCAATATAAAATAAAACTATTTGGGTGGGGGTTAAAGTATATTTCACTACTTTATTACCTATGGGCCATGTGCTTTCTTGAGCCATTAATAAAATACACTAATAAAATCCATCTTCATCCAAAATTGAAAATGTGGACCTTCCAAGAAGTAGTAATGAAAGCAATAATGAGTTATTAATACAATAGCATGATAATAGGGTTACCAACCCTCATTATATGCAATAATAATGTAATTTTACTTGGCAATTTTAACATACCTCATTTTGTCCAAAGTAATTCTAAAGATAGTAAAACTTCTGTTTCTGTATTAGAAAATTTTTCAACATTTTTCAACCTCCGCCAATTTAATAGTATTCTTAATTCATCAGGCCGTATATTAGATCTAGTTTTTTCAAATTTAGAATGTGAAATTTTTCATGATAATATGCCTCACGTGCTACAGGATAATTATCATCCCGCACTTTTTATTAAACCAACCTTCTTTCTACCTAGCTCTGTAAACTTTACTCCAAATGCAGAACAAAAGGCATATAATTTTAAAAGAGCCAACTATCCTGGATTATATAATGCCATACTCGAAACTGATTGGTTCTTTCTGTCTTATACAAATGATGTAAATATCGCCACTGATCAGTTTTATTCTAAATTGTACGAAATAATTGATATATGTGCGCCCCAGTATAGAACATTTAAGCGTAATTATCCAAAATGGTACTGGGCAGATATAATAAAAAATATACGTAAAAAATCAAGGCATTTTGATAAATATAAAAAAACTCATTCAAACTAAGTCTTATCACTTTCAAGAATTTAAACGTTTAAGGGCACTTATAAAAACACAGTCTAAGCTAGCATACAAAATTTACATTGAGAAGGTTCAATCCTCAATTTCTTCTGATTCTCGCAATTTTTGGTCATACATTCACTCAAAAAGGAAAACATCTAGAATTCCAGGAAAAATGGAGTATGAAGGACACTATTTTGATTGTTCACAGTGTAAATGCTTTTGCTCCTTTTTTCCAAAATGTATACTTACCTAAGCGTGATAACCATAACATTGCTGTGAACCCCTTAACTGTGGAAAATAACTGTTCGATTAATATTGTTGTATTGTTGTGACCGATATTGAAATTTAAATGGCAGCTAAAAAATTAAAAAACAAAATGACCTCTGGCCTCGATTTAATACCCTCTTTTTTAGTCAAAGATTGCAGTTATGCACTAAGTGCACCTTTATTAATATTATTTAATGTAGCTTTGAGGACAGAAACATTTCCCGATATTTGGAAAAGAGCAAAAATTTGCCCAGTGTTTAAAACAGGTGATTCTACACTTGTTAGTAATTACAGAGCGATTGCAATTCTCTCCAATTTTGCAAAGGTCTTTGAGATTATCCTCTATGATCGCATCTACCTGTCGGTCAGTAATAGGATATCACTCTACCAGCATGGATTTGTAAGTCATCGTTCAACAATACATAACCAACTTGACCATTTTCACACAATTTATCTCTCAAGTTATTGATGAGGCTGGACAGGTGGATGTGATCTATACTAATTTCTCAAAGGTCTTTGACCATATTGATCATGTCATCTTATTAAATAAATTGGGAAACTGGGGATTAAGTGATTCTTTATTATCATTTTTACAGTCATACCTCACTAACCGTGAACAACTTGTTTCATATAATGGTTTTAGCTCCGAATTATTCATAGCCACTTCAGGTGTCCCTCAAGGTTCTAACCTTGGACCACTTCTCTTTTTACTTTTTATCGATGATGTTACCTCTTACATCAGCAACTGCAATAAACTATTATTCGCTGATGATCTCAAGCTATACAAGAGAATCTCCTGTTGTGAAGACTGTGCACAACTACAAAATGACATTGACAGTGTTCAAAGTTGGTGTATAAATAATAGATTACATCTTAATGGTTCCAAATGTAAGGTTGTCACGTTTACAAAGAAGCACTCTAGTTTCGAAAATGTTTACACTATTGATGGCACGATATTGTCTAATCATAGCTCCATCAAAGATCTTGGAGTCATATTTGATCGTCAACTTTCATTTATTGATCATATTAACCTAAAGGTAAAAGAAGCTACAAAGATGCTTGGCTTTATAATTAGAAATTGTAAATCATTTACCAATATTAGATCATTAAAAATCCTTTACTTTTCATATGTAAGATCTAAACTCGAGTATGCGTCGCTTATTTGGTATCCATATTATTCAAATCATAAATTAGGCTTAGAAAATGTCCAAAGGAAATTTTTAAAATTTTTATCATTTAGAACTGATACGGCATACCCAGAAAGAGGTATAGATCAAATTTTTCTTTTGACTAGATTTGAAATGACTAGTTTAGAATTGAGGAGGGAATGCAGTTCTATTTCTTTTTTATACAATTTATTACATAATAATATTGATTGTCCTAAATTGTTGTCTCAAATATGTTTTAATGTACCAAATTACAATTCTAGACATAATACCAGTGGCGGTTGGTGAAATTTAGGCTATGTCATATCTCAGTATTGGAGCATGGGACCCAAGCGATACTTAAAGGCGTAACTATCAGGACTAAATGAAGAAGTTTTGCAGAAAAAAAATTGCGCTTGAAATTTGCGAAAAAAAGTTGGAAAAATTAGTGCCCCCCAGGTTATTTTTTAAACGATTTATAAAATATTTGTGAAACATTTTTTTTCAGAATCAGGTGGAAAATATAAGTTCACATTTCAAATTTCATCGAAAAATATTGGTTTTCTATAAAGTTACACCGTTTTGAAATTTTATTTTAGATTCATTTTTCACTTTGCAAACTTCAAAACGGTGTAACTTTATAGAAAACCAATATTTTTCGATGAAATTTGAAATGTGAACTTATATTTTCCACCTGATTCTGAAAAAAATGTTTCACAAATATTTTACAAATCGTTTAAAAAATAACCTGGGAGGGCACTAATTTTTCCAACTTTTTTCGCAAATTTCAAGCGCAATTTTTTTTCTGCAAAACTTCTTCATTTAGTCCTGATAGTTACGCCTTTAAGTATCGCTTGGGTCCCATGCTTCAATACTGAGATATGACATAGCCTAAATTTCACCAGCCGCCACTGCATAATACCACATTTTTTCATCCTCATGCTAGAAGTAATGTTCTTTTGAAATCACCTATTCATACAATGTGTATAAACTTTAACAAAATTTGCCATTTATGTGATATTAATAATTGTACAAAAAATGTAATTTTAAACATAGCCATGAACAATCATTAAACAATCATCATTGTATTTTTTAGTATTGTATCTTTATATTATATAATGCATATTATAAGAATCTATTATTCTTTTCTGCTTTCTTGTTTGTTATATAAATTAATGTATACAATCAGGTGTATTTATATATCGTTTCTATGTGTATACATATATATTGAAATTATGCAAAATTGTGCTGTTATTGGGCGTTACCTGTTGGGCAATAAAAGTATTATTATTATTATTATTAAAGAGTACTTGTACTCTTTTAGAGCTAGATATATTAAGTACTCTTACTTTTCTGTTTTAAGCCCAAATGTACACTTTTTTTATTAACAACAAACTCAAATCAACATGAAATAAACAGTTAAAAAATTATTGTTCTCATAAAAAAAGAAGAATAATTCAACACCATCTATGAGATAATTAGTAAAGTTTATCCAGACAGATGCTTATAATTTCCTCTATTCACATTCGGTACTTCACAGATGAGGTCTGAGTATACAGGGTGTTTCAGGATTAACTGGACAAACTTAAAATCAGAATTCAAGACATCAAAATAGAGAAAAAGTTTCCTATGTAGGTATATTCGAAAACCCTTCGTTAGAGTTACGCCTCTCCAAAGATGGAGACTAAAATTAGCATTTTAAATTTTTTCTCAAATTAGGAAAAAGATAAAAAAACGAATTTTGTTAGAGATTTTCTACTAATAGCAACACTTGTAAAGGGCATTTTTTTCAATCATCCCTTATCGGTAATATGAGTTAAATCAGCAACTCTCCTTTTATTTTTTTTATTCGAATTTTTACCCTTAAATTTTCCGTAACACATCTAAGTCTTTGGAATTCATGTTAGGAGTTAGTTTTCTGGATAAATAATAATATACCTACTGTTTTTCTTCTAAATATTTTAATATTGCCTTGCGTTTTGGAAGTTCTTTTCGTTTGCGTGTACACCTGTTTACAACTATACACTGTTTGTAGAGATAGAGAACTTTATCACAGAATAAAAAGTTAGGTATAAAATTCTTTTTTAATTTTTAACTTAAAATCAAATAAACAATGAAACCACTAAACATTGAATAGTAATTTATAATTTTAAACTCCCAACAGTGGCGGCTGGTGGATTTAGGTTATACAATATCTCAGTATTGGAGCATGGAACCCGAGCAATATTTTAAGGCACGACTTTCAGTACTGATTGAAGAAGTTTTGCAGAAAAAAAATTGAAAAAAATTTGAGAAAAAAGTTACAAAAATGCCCAACCTCCCCAGATTCCTTCTAGACCATTAGTAAAATCTGCAAACTATTTTTTTAACGTAATCAGAAGGAAAATTTATCACCCTGTTTTTTTTTTTGGTTTTCAAAAATTTTGATTTTTGAAAAGTTATGACACTAAAATTTAAGTTCTACATCGTGTAAATTTCAAAATGCCATAACTTTACAAAAAATCAAAATTTTCGAAAACGAAAAGAAAACTGGGAGATAAATTTTCCTTCTGATTATGAAAGAAAATAGTATGCAAAGATTTTACTAATGGTCTAGAAGGAATTTGGGGACGCTGCGGATTTTTTGTAACTTTTTTCTCAATTTTTTTTTCTGCAAAACTTCTTCAATCAGTACTGTTACTTGTGCCTTCTAACATTGCTTGGGTTCCATATACCAATACTGAGATATGGTACAACCTAAATCCACCAGCCCCACTGACTCCCAAGGAGTAACACTCAATAAAAACATAAAAAATACAAAAATTATGGATGACTACAGAAAATCTAGATGATAGAGTATAGAGAATGCGATGTTAAAATTATAAAGTTAAAATAAGACCCGAGCAGCACACCATAATTTGCAGGTTATATTATAGAATGTAAAGATTACCAAGTGTTACAACAGCCGTGCAGCACTAAAGTACCCTAATTTTCTTCATTTTATAGTACTTTTTTTGAAGAATAATGATGGTTGGATTTGAGTGATTTACCGGTCAACACATAAGTGAATATTTTATTAGTGGTTTTAAACTTAAAGTATCATAATTAGAATGACCAAAATCTCCTAAATTTACATTTATCTATCCACTTTATTTTTGTGAACATCACAGTGGCAGCGACAGAAAGTATGTTCGTCCTCGTGCTGGCAGTTTTGTAAAACAACCTCGGCCGTTCTGGAGAATTCTAAAATAGATAGGCATAAGAACTATTTATGGAACGTATATAAATTCCCTCCAAGACGTTATTTTCCGATGTCAGTTGGCCAAAAAAAGGCTAAATATAGATTTTACAAAATACATTACTTTGAGGTTTATGAAACTAATATAACCTGATATTCTGTTCATGGAGTAATAATAACAATTTACAGATATTTTTTTGTACCGCTAATTGTGCGATTTTTGTGATGCTTATAATTTTATAAATATTATCTATATTCGAAGTGTTCCCTGAAGCCGGTGCTGTCATGCTGACATGGGTAAACGTTGGGAACGAGACGACGATGGAGGCACTAGGCGGAAGACAGAGAATTCGGTATTCGACTAGTGCTGGCAACTGAAACCGGCTTTCTGGATAACCTGTTAATCGGTTTTGGATTATTCGCGATTTTGTACAAAATTGAAAACTGGTTATTCGAATAACCGGTTATTCGGATAACCGACTAATCGGATAATCAATTAATATGCATTTCTTATATTTTGTATTTTTTTTTTTTAGAAACAATTAAACCTCATTCTGCAACTTCTGTCAGCGTTCGATAGAACTTTTCATAAGTACTCTCATTTATGCAGATTATATCTTTAGCAATTTTTTGGCCATCTAACATCGGAAAGTAACGTCTTCAAGAGAATTTATATACGTTTACATAAATAGTTATTATGCCGATCTATTTTAGAATTCTCCAGAACGTTTGTCACCTCGCAGGCCCAACTGGGTTAGATCCAATGTTGCAGCTGTACCTTAGGACAATCATAACGTTATACCAACATACATAGTACTTCATTAAAATATTTTAAAGCTGCCTATTAAAATTTATAAATAACAAATGTTTAGTTGGACACAATTATCTAGGGTTTGTGAGAGGGTCAGATTATCCTGGGAATTTAATACAGGTAAAAGATTTATTTGTTATACTTATAATATTAGGTAGGTATAATACAAAATGAAGGCATTCTATATTCTACATACTCCTCTAATATAGCTTTTTCTTAGGATTTCAGTAATATTTGAATATTTCAATTGCTTCCTCATTGTATACTTTATTCAGAGATAAGTGTCGTCTTTGCTTTATTGTATGTTATTTATAAAATGCAGCACAGATGCTTTCATATAAATTTGCCTTAATTATTATAATAATTATATTCCATTACAGGAAATAGATACATAGGCGCCGACTTCATAATTTTTTGGGGATTGCACGCAAAAATTATTCGACCTATTACCATAGCACATTCCAATTTTTTAACCAAACACTAAGTATACTTAAAATGTATGAACTGATTTTTTTATTACAATAATTATAACGCACTATTATTTTTTTTAACTGATAAAAAAGTGGGTTTTTGTGGTCAAAAAAGAGAATGTTAGTGATGTGCCCCGACCAGACAGTACATATAATTAATAATTAATATCTGTAATGATTTTTAGTATTAGAAAAAAAAAAATCTGTAATTTCAGAATATATTTTTTTAAATGCCAGTCAGTTTAACAACCAATGGAACAACACGCGAGTTATTGAGTCCATTGTCGAGAACGAGAATTGTCGGATTTACCGGAACTACTCGTTTCCGACGGTACGGCTTATCCAAGCCAACAAACCTGACATAGTTATCCTCGACCATTAAACCAAGGTGATGTATATCATCGAGTTCTCAGCACCTGCCGAAAAAAACGTCACTTTGAATAATTGTTGTAATCGGAGAGATAAAGCCTACGTTGCTCTCGCAATTGAAAACATACCAGCCTGCCAAAAAATCATCCGAGTAGCTGGTAGGTCAAATGCAGAAAGCGGCCATTCTAGATTCTCTCCCTGCCTAGGGCACATGATTCTGAGATCTACAGCTACTAACCCTGCGGGATGTTGGGAGTGGCTGTAGTTAATTTTCCCGTGAAGTGTCGGAGTCCACAGAAGGACGTCCGACATCGATTCTACCGAAAAAAAAAAGATTTATCCAATTAGTTCGTTTGAAAATTGTTTTAGCCTTTTTTTACAACGTAATTGTAATGTGAGTTATTTATATGAAGAAAATAAAAAAAGGAAAAAATAGTTATAAACAATGTTCCAGTAAAAAAAAGTGACGTCATATCTTTGTTAATTAGTGAAAACGCTCTAATATTTTACTAACAATGCAATCTAGATACAACCTTTCAATATATTCAAAAAAGCTTATTGAAGTGCATTTAAATATTAGAAAAGGTCCTGGGCAACAATTATTTATTATTCTCTTTCTAAGAAATAATTATATCATTGTTGGAAATGAAAAGAATAATATTTGTTTATATCTTCCTTTATATTTAAATTATGATTAATGTGCACTTTATTTAATTTATATTTGCATACATCTTGTGTTTTGAAATACATATATAGACAAAATAAAGTCTGAATGTTTATATATAATATGGTCAAATGTAAATATATATATATATATATATATATATATATATATATATATATATATATATATATATATATATATATATATATATATATATATATATATATATATATATATATATATATACATATATATATATATATATATATATATATATATATATATATATATATATATATATATATATATATATATATATATATATATATATATATATATATATATATATATATATATATATATATATATATATATATATATATATATATATTTATTTAAAGAATTCGTTTTAGGTATATAGAGTTAGTTGTGTATCAGACAAAAGTTGATATTTTCATTTAAAAATAATCACATTTTTTTGTGTATTTTTGTATTATAAGGTATTATGTAACGTGATTTGAGGAATGTTTTAAAAAATCAAACTGTTATCATTCGTTAACAAAAATACATTTAGTAGAGTGTAGTTCAATTTAACTCATATTACTGATAACAACATTTTAAAGGCAACAGATGAAAATAAATGAACTATATTGTTAGCCTTTTATTGTAGATATAAATCATTTCACTTTTATTAAGAGTATACTCAAGTTCATTCACCTTGAGATAACTTATCTCTTGTCGCAAAGGTAGTTTGTATCATGGAGTACCTCAAGGGTCAATTCTGGGCACCTTTGTTGTTCTCTGTTTATACATACAAGTCAATTGCATAAAATGCTATTTTGTTCTTGTTACATTGATGATACACAAGTGTATCCCAATTGGTCCAATTAACATTGATTGTGCTAATAACATAAACATATCGCAACATAATGACCACTTCTAAAACAATAAAACAATAATTATGTATTAACCCCAGTAAATCAGGATGTTTGGTAAGGCTATTGAACATGACAAGTACGGAGACAATTTAAATTTAAAGGTCAATGACATCACCGTTATTGTTTAAATTAAATATAGGAAATAATGTTAGTGCCTTTATTTCTTGAAACTGTGTATATATTTTATTTGTGTACTTACATATATATTTTTTTTTAGATTACACCAAGGAATTTTATTCAGCATAATAATAAAGTGGAGTTTCTGTGTACGATAAAGAACGCGCAAAATAAAAAAAGTATACTTTTGACCTCTGCCGAGTTATTACATCCCTATGAGCTTTATTCTTTGTTCGATCCTGACGAGAATATTGGCAATGGAAATAATAAATGTCCAGAACTAAAAGCTCGTAAGTAATCATCACACTATTTATCTATTCTTATTTTTTTTTGTAGGTGGTCTAATCTTAGTAGAGATATTAATCATCAAATAGAAATACCATTTTTAAAAACTTCGTTATTTTAAATGTTAGAAATCTGAAAATTTCGATATGTATTTAGTTTTACGGAAAATATATAGGGTTTTATGATAAAAAAACTTGTTGGCTTACCCTGTATACATATATTTAGACATATAAAATTGTAAATATTAAATTCAAAATCTTTGGTAATAATGAATATACATTTTGACATTTTAATGATTTCAAAAATTACAAATAATAATGGTGTGGAATATGGGCTACACTGCTCCTCTGTGAATTTTTGAAAATGTTGAGCTGGAAAAAACGACAAAATTAGGCAAATTCAATATCAAAATGTCTACGTACTGTAATATTTTTGAAAATTTACCTTAGAAGAGAACTTTTTGAAAGTTGTGTACCATTCAACCTGCGGGAATAAACAAATAATTATTATTGATGGATTTAGTACTCTCGACGTAGACAGGTTGGCTTAGGAATTTATATTTTGCTAGTGCGAATATCAACATGCACATTTCTATATTACGCTTTTGCAGCAGTGCAATAAATAAACAGGTACCTGAGGTGGCCAGGTGCCGCGCAGATAACAACGCACGTAAATATTTACATTATATTTATTTTGTAATTAACATGATTTTGTGTACCTAATTTTTATGGAAAAATATGAATGTAAAGGCCGTCTCTGGGGGAATACCAAATCCTCCCATATACAGGGTGGGGCAAGAGTGTATGGGACTTAGATATTTCGAGTTCTACGATAGCTAGAAATTAAAAAAAATAAAAGTAAACTAGATAAAAAAGTCTGTAAGCGGAAATTATTTTCCAATATACGGGGCGAACCAAGACGACATTACAGGATCAAGTGCTTCTTTTTAAATTCTATGTATAATCAGTACATTTTTTGTAGCCTCTTTCTAGACTCTATTCATTCCTATATTATTATTGACTATCTCCCAACCACTTGGATGTAATGATTTTTTTGTTGAAATAATGCCATCTGCAGATCCATATTGAAAAAATCACCAGTCACAATAATTATGGTTTTTAAGAAAAACTTATATGAATACTAGTTGCTAGACATCTAATTAATGTTTTTTGAATCATTTTTACTTCCTAAAAAATGGTGGCCAAAAATTATTTTTCAATTAAAAACTTTTTAAATTGGATTTTCTAAATTTTTTCAAATAGAACTTCCTGTATATATTTGACGATGTGATGTAGAAATGAAAAACGAAAAATTTTGTAAGTACTTCCCTATGGCTAATTGCAACAATTTTCGTTTTATTGAGCAATATGTACAAAATTCAAGAATAAACTTTAAAAATAGAAGTTTCTTCAAATAATTCATTAGAAAAAAAAATATAGTAAGTGCTGCACATGTTGCCCATTTTGATTGAAAACTATACAGGGTGTTCCATTTGAAAACACTGAGAAAATTCAATTTAAAAAGTTCTTGAAAAATAATTTTTGTCCACCCTGTATATTTTTAGGAAGTAAAAAATAATTGAAAAACATTAGATGTCTCGTAACAAATATTCACATAAGTTTTTCTTAAAACCCATAATTGACATTGGTAATTTTTTCAATATGCCTTTGCAGATGGCATTATTTCAACAAAAAAATTCATTACATTACATCCAAATGGTTGTGAGATAGTCAATAATAATTAGGGCTGTCAAAAATGTTCCGTGAGACAGTGGCGTACGCGAAATTAACTAATACGAGAAACAATAAACTGTTACAATTTATAACAATGTATGTAAAACTTACCCTCTTAACTAACTTGATGAACTAGCTTGCTTATCACAAACTGGAGAAGATGTGTAGCCATTTTGCAGCATCAGGTATGTTTCTATGGTTGTTTCCATGAGTGATGTTCGCTTTGGTGAACATAATATTCTTATATTTTAAAACGACCGTTCGACATTTACTGATATAATACACGCATACGTAAAATAGTCTTTGAATGCACTTAACGGATCTGGGGCTGCACCATCACATATTTGTCTTAATTTGGTAAAACCGGTGTCTTTATGTAACACACTTGCGAACTTTTTTAACGCGCTCATTTGTTGCGTCACTTATAGCGTGTAGCAGTAGATTTACTTTGTCCACTATTTGCAGTGACTCCGCTAACGACAACGCACTGTTTTCTAATTTTTTTATGCTTTCATGTAATGGTTTATAGTTCTTCGCAATATTTTTTAAAGTTGTTTCAACGGAAATATCTTCGAATTTTGTCTGGCTTTCCTTAATAGCTGCAGCCTCATCTGGATTGAATTGTAGTATCACAGCTTTTATTTGTTGGAAATATTCAGCATTATAAAAAACTGCCTGCAACCATGTTCCCCAACGTGTAAGAATTGGCTGTGGTGGTTCAGGAATACCGGGACACTTGCTATGAAATGCACAGAGACATTTGGGAGTTTAAGAAACACTTTTTTTGTACTTGCTTTTAATGTATCCACCACTGGAAAACCTTTTCCAATAGTTTTGCCACAAGATGTGAAGCATGCACTTTACACGTAACATGTATAAACGTACAACCTTGTTCTTGCAAAGAACGGCCTACCGAACGCATTGTCACGGCGCCATCAGTCATAAACATCAACACTTGACTTCTTGATAGTTCAAATTTTTCCAACGTCTCCAGCACCACCCTGGTAATTTTTTTCGCTAGTACACTGACTTAGTCTTTTGCTAGCTAGTAACGGTGGAACTGTCGGTTAAGAGGGTCCAGTACTCGTACTATAACATTTAAAATAGAATTTTTTTTACAATTTGTTGTCTCATCAACAGATAACCACAGCCATGTATTTTTTAATTCACATATCATCTTATTTACCATGTCTACGTGTACAGTTGGTAGATAGTTACATAACGTTGTGCGACTTGGTAACTTCACCTGGGCATTGTATTTATTCCAGAACTCTCGAAATGGTTGTTTATCGAGTATGTGCAGCGGAACATCACAGGCAATCAACATTAATAGTAAATCAAACATAAACTGTGTTGTCGAAGGCACGCAATTTTTTGTTTTTATTATTTTTATGGTGTACACTATTTACGTGAAATCCACAATCACGCTTATCCACATCAAATCTTTCTCGCACACTTTACAAATTATTTTAGCACCATCATAGAATAAATCGGGAATTCACCTATGAATTTATTCACTTTGTCAGCAAATGGCCGTTTTCTACCTCTGCGTACGTCTGCCATGCTTTATTATTAAATTAATATCAACAATACAGTACAATAAATAAAATAAAAACGCAAAAACAATATGCAATACGCCCAAGTGACTTAACGTGTACACAACTCGAAAGCTAATAATAGACTGGACTGGAGAAAGAGTTTCGCGGTCAGGGTGAATGCCGGCGACAGTAAGTACATCTGTACTGTACGACCAAGATACACAGAAATGATTTGCAGCTTTAATAATAATAATAATAAAGAATGAACAGAGTCTAGAAAGAGGCTTCAAAAAATGTACTGATATACATAGCATTCCATTTAAAAAAAAGGCACTTGTTCCTGTAATTTCGGCTTGGCTTGCTCTGTATATTCAAAAATAATTTCCAGTTATAGACTTGTTTATCTAGTTTACTTGTATAAATTTTTTTAATTTCTAGCTATCATAGAACTCGAGATATCGAAGTCCGAAGCACTATTGTCCCACCCTGTATAATCATCATGATGTTTATGTAGACTTATTTCCATAGTATTTTTTCACTTCTGATAACTTTTGTGTGAATTATGAAACCAACCAACCAGCCAGCATGTAAATATAAATTAGCGGTGGCTGCTATATCTAACAATTGGAGCATGGCACCCATGCCATATTTTAAGTTATTACTACCAAGACTAAATGACGAAGTTAAAAAAAAAATTGCAATTGAAGTTGGTGAAAAATATTTTCAAAAATGGTCTGCCAACCCAGGTTATTTTGTAGACAATTTGCAAAATATTAGCAAAACTTTTTTTCATGATAAGGAAACCAATTTATCGTGGATTTCAGATTTCGTGAACAAAAAAATATTTTACTAATGTTTTACAAATTGTCTACAAAATAACCAGGCGATTTTTGCATTTTTTGCAAACTTTGATCATAATTTTTTTTGCAAAACTTCTTTCATTTAGTCTTCGTAGTAATATCTTAAAATATGGCATGAGTCCCATGCTCCAATTGTTGAATATGGCATAACCTATAATTCACCAGTCGCCGCTGATATATAATAGATTTTTTTTCGTAGGTTCTATCTAGACCATCTTATATCATTGATAGGGATGTAAGTTAATGAAAAATGTAAAATAATATTTCTTTTCAGGCGCTGAATATTCTGTAGTAGTTAAATTCAGCAGTAATGATAATGTTGATATAGGAAGCTACAAAATACCTGTTTCCTTTACATTTCAAACTTGTGGTGAAGATCCAGATACATTTACCATTGCACGAGCCATTGTAAGTATATAGCTTCTTTATTATTAATTCCTAGTGCTCTGTCTGCATTATCACTTGCAGTAGAAAATTATAGAATTAGCCAGATGTCCGATATAATTTGATTAATCTTTGTATTTTTTGTTTAGGGACTATCAAAATATACAGTTTTAGGAAGACGACATATTTAAAAAAATAAATATAAGAAAACTGTGGAAAAAAATGCAGGCCGAATGCTCCTAACAATAAAACATGACCTAGCACAATGACACATCATTGATTTCTTATATTTATTTTTTTAAATATGTCGTCTTCCCAAGACTATATTTTGAGAGTAGTCCCTAAATTAAACTTCATTTTCATAACAAATAAGCGCAAGCTAACGTTTTGTTTTCAAACCTGTTCTTACTTCCAATATGTGTGAAAAACAGTGATGTAACTCTGTATCTGTATCAGATTACTAGATCCTTAAAGTTTACTTGTAGGAAACCGAGTCGTCTGAATTTCACACCTTCTATACCACTCGAGGACTTAAAAAATTGAATATTGAAACTTGTTAAAATGACCGGCTGCATCAGAATTTTTGGATTGTCAATTATTGATTTGGAATTGTAGAGTTTTTCAAAATATGCGCGGAAGTAAAAGTATTAAATAAGTTAATTGCTATATTAATAGAAAATAAATAACATAGCTTTATGTAATTTACAACACAAAATTTAGTTGCCTGCTAACGTTATTATTTTTAAAGATAACTATGTTTAAACAAATTGTGGAACATAAAAAGTGTGATTTTATCAATGTTTGATAACAAATTTGTGAAATCCTTAGTACCAACATTTATTTTTTCTCTATACAATAATAGTAATAGCCTAATTTATCAATACCATCTCCACAAACTGGGTAATTTAATGACACTATTACTAAATAACAACTTATTTGAAGTGCAATATGAATTGCAAAATTGAGAAAAAATATATAATTTGTGGATTTCACATTTAAAAATTGTGAAAAAAACTACAGATATATTATCTCTTAACTCTACAGTGGTGACATGAAACTTTGGCACACGAGTGGTGACGTCAGACCGACGCACAGAGGTCATTTTATTTTTTTTAGGAATTAATAAATAAAAAAAACAATATTCTCAAATAATTTATTTTATGCTATAATATTAAAGAAAACATTCCAATGAATAATATTTTTGAACGTACTCTTTTTGCTGATTCGAGTTGGTCTTGAAAACAGTTGAAATATTAGTAAACAATTATTGAGAACTTGGCGTTTAATTTTGTGACATTATGTTGTGTTGTTTGCAAGGTGTATTTCTGTTTTCTACTTGCATTCTTCTAAATTTGGATTTTGTTATCTTAGAGAGCCAGGTAAGGGCTTTAATATTTGATATACATAAATTTATTTAAAAAATATGCGCATATGTAAAAATAATAATTAAATGTAAATGCATCAATTTTTTCAAATCATATTAATTTATAATTTAGCAAAAGCTGCAGATTGTAATATTAGAAATTATTTGTCATAAAAATATTGTTTATACTTAAATTGCTTTATTGCCTTCTTGCTAATTACACATTTAGGTGCCAAAAAGTGCCAAGCACTTTAAAAAAAAAAATTTTTTTAGGGACTGTCAATAATTAAATACGACATGTTTGGCGCCTGGTGCGAGCAGAGCTTCCTTGGAGATAAAAATTCGTCTGTTTTTAAATTTGTTTTAAGAAAGCTCAACTTAAATAATGATCGACGTGATAATCAATACGATATGGTAACGAGAAAAATTAATAATTTTAACAGCGCTGTTGCCACAATGTGAAAGAAGTCCAAACGGTCCCGAAAACTTTTTGAAGCCAGACATCGTGAATGGCTAAATGAATTCATAATTTTTATTGAAGAATTAAATGTACCTGTACCTCTGTCCAGTAGAGGTAGACCAGAAAAATTATTTAAAGATCTCGCGACCAGCGAAAAAGACAAAAATTAATGCCATTATTGGATAACTATTCTACGGAACAGCTTACATTTGCTACTCGTAAAAGTCTAGAATCTTCAGGTCAACGAAATGCTTCAAATATAGTTAAAGAAATTACAGAAAATTCACCTGATAGAGCAACAAAGATAAAAAAAGCAAGAAATAAAAAAGAAATCTTGCCTGTAAGGTATTCCCAGATGAAGCACTTACACTTTTTCTTGATTGCTCACTAACCAAAAAGCTTATATTTTATTGCAACAGGGAGCAAAAGAACATAATGCCCAAATTTACCCTAATTACAATATACTTTTAGAGGCTAAAAAGGAATGTTATCCAAGTGAGAATGATATTCGTATAACAGACAAATCCGCTGAGGTTAACCTTCAGGCACTTGTTGACCACACAGTAAAAAGAACAATAGAATCTCAGCAAGATCTTTACAATAACCTACCGCAAAATATCTCAAAAAAATGAAATTATTATTATATACAAATGGGGATGTGATGGCAGTGCAGGACACTCACAATACAAGCAAAAGTTTAGCGGGCAACATGATGAATCAAATTCGGATTTACATTTATTTTCAGTTTGTCTCGTTCCTCTGCAGATGACATCCAACAATGGCACTATACTCTGGCAGAATCCACGGCCATCCTCGACCAGATTCTGCAGACCTATAAAACTGATTTTTCAAAAGGAAACACCTGAATTGTGTACAAATGAAATTAAAAATATTGAGGATCAAATATCAGAAATTAAACCTACAGTTATTGATGATTACCAAATAACTATTCGCCATAGATTTAAAATGACAATGATTGATGGAAAGATGTTTTCTGTCATTAGCAATTCTTCAACGCAAACCTGTGGGATCTGTGGAGCAAGTCCTAAAATTATGAACAACTTGAAAATGTTAATGACACTGCCAATAGATCAAAGTTTCTATGATTATGGGATTTCAACTTTACATGCATGGATAAGATGCCTGGAATACTGCCTCCACATTTCCTACAGGCTTGATTTAAAGAAATGGCAGATACGAGACAAAAACGAAAAACAAATTATGAAAGAAAGAAAGAACCATATAATAAAAAGGTTAAAACAAGACTTAAGTTTGTTGGTTGACATCCCTAAACAAGGATATGGCACAACAAATGACGGGAATACTGCTCGTAGGTTTTTTCAAAACCATTGCCAGGCTGCTTTAATAACAGGTAATTTTTTAGCTCATCTCTGTAAACTGTGCATCTTTACAAATGTATTGATTTTGTTGTAGGACTCGACGAAGATTTTCTAAAGCACTTATTTATAATACTAAGTACAATATCATCTGGCTATGAAATTAACAAAAAGCGTTTGCAGAGTACTGCAAAAGCACTGCGACACTCTACATTCAGCTGTATTCATGGTACTACATGCCAGCGAGTTTTCACAGGATACTTATTCACGGGCCAGAAATTATAAAGGCTGTGCTTCTTCCGATAGGCATGTTTTCAGAGGAAGCCCTTGAATCTAGAAACAAAGACTTTCGGAAATATCGCGAATCATACTCCAGAAAATTTTCAAGGGAGGAAACTATGAAATATGTATTTTGTAGGCTACTGCTTTCGTCTGACCCTCTCATATCTTCATTATCCAAGTGTGTAGGTACTCGCTCCAATAAGCAAGCCTTAAACAAAGAAGTTTTAAAATTGCTTCAAGAGCCCCATTTGTCAAATGAAATGTATGGAAATGAAAACATTAGTGATTCCGAAAATTCTGATCAATAATTGTGCAATAGGATATGATTTCTTAGTTAGTTTAAGTATAATTATTACCTAGTTAGTGTTGCGTTTTTTTTTGTAGATACCTATATTTTGGTACATTAAAAATATTAATTTGTTAATATACTTAAATTTATTAATTTAAAAAAAAAATAAAACACCCTGTTTATCAAATCTGATTAAACATAAAATGGATAACGTCATTTGATTTACGAACAAATTTAAAAAATTTTATTTGCGTCTAACAACTAGAAACATTTAAAGTGATTACTTACTTAATATACCTAATAATAATTCTGAATTATTTATAAACACTCTGTATGTAGGCAGATCTGAAATAGAACAACTTAAAAAAATTAGTTAATTAACGTATCTAAAGCTATTTAAACAACTTAAGCACAGTTAAAACCTAATATTTTGATATTTGTATTTATTACCGCC
>JANEYF010004197.1:0-10000 GCA_029963845.1 Rhamnusium bicolor
CGCTCGGGGCTTCGCACTACCCATCACCCTATATCACAAACTGCTTCCCCTGTATCAAAACTCACCGCACGCCCCTGCGTTAAGAGTAGATAAATGATGAGGTTATGTTCGCAAACAAGTTTAGTTGAAATATTTTGTTTTTTGTACAACATATTTAAAATTAAAATTTATTTATTAAATTGCCTATATTATTTAAAATTATTATTAAGTGTAGAATGTTTTAAAGCGGTATTTTCTCGCTACTGACGTCATGTTTAGGATCGAAAGCCACGCCCCCATGCGCATTGACATATCAGTGTATTTGTATCATGATTCATAACTAAAAGAAAGGTTTCATCATCTAAAGTCTATTCATTTAAACTTTATAGTGGTGGGTTGCACTTGGTGAGCCCGATTTACAATAGGCAAAGTAGTGTATTGTAAATTGCTTATTTCCAGGCGTAATAAATATATCATGGGTTACTTATTTATTATCAGGCGTAAAAAATATCTCAAGGCATTAGAATTAAGATGAATACCTTTTTGATTTATTGAATCAAGGGGAAAATATTTCAGCAGAGTGTACATCCGTAATTTTTTTACAATAACAAGAAATACCTTTTATTGGTTAGCAGTGGAAAGAAACAAAATAACAAAAATTAAATTGACATATTTTCTTTTAAAGTTTTGAATAAGAAACTAAAATGACTGGTTACGCAGAAATAAGAACAACCTAATTTAATAAAAAATTTCGATTTAGCTATAAGAATGCCAAACGTCTTAAAAGTTTCCGTTACTTTTTATTTTATGTACCCATAAGAAATAATGTCAGAAAATAAAACAATTTTAAATTCTACCTGCTTTAGAGCGGACCAACTTTTTGCTGCATAATTTTCATATTTCTGCTTTAAACAGTGTTATGTTTCTTTCTATTTTAATATAAAGCAATACGCTGCATTTTGAGTATTTAGTACTACTGACCAGTGTAAAAAACTGATTAAAATATACACCATATCATACTCCGGTCATTCATATGAGCACATAAAAAACCGTTTACCTGGGCTCGCAGAGCGACCCTTTGTCGATCGTCAGTCTTGCGTACTTCTCTAACATAAAGGCGCGCGGTGCATTTTAAATGCACAAAATATATTTTATACAATAAAAATTGAATTAATCGCTATCGGAACTTTGCATTTGTGTATATCTGCTAGCCGTCTGCACCAATCATCAGCGCGCATTTTGTTCCCTATCCTGGCTAACGCTGGCAAGCTTATGTGAATAGCACAGAACAGAAAAAAGAGTGAATAGACTTTAGTTGTTAGCTGATATAATAATACGCGCATGCGCGAGCGAGAAGCGACGATTGAAACTTTGAGCGGCACATGCTTTCATGCGGTCGACATCGCATCACTCATGAGCGTTGTCAATGACCTTTTTACTTTGACAGCGCCAAAGTTTACAGAATTTCTGTAAACTGTGATAGCACCATACCGCTGTACACGGCGCGATATAATAATCAAATTACTTTACTTAGGGACTTTATTACTTTTTAAACTATGAATATTTGCTCCCTATGCCACATTGCCGCCGGTGTGCGAGGCATCTCTTACACTCCAGAATAGGGACGGGCCTGTTCATAACGATGTAAAAATTTTGGGGCAAGATTTTAAAACAATAAACTTTAACATGGGATGGAACTGTCGGTGTATATGTAATCTGTGATGTAAGTTATTCAATGACATGAGTGAGTTCTTTGTATAAAGAACTGCGTGTGGATATTTGAAAGTTATAATATAAATACATATACGCAAGAATACAATGTCTTTGGCCTCAAAAGTTTTAGTATAAATGATGTAATTTAGTATTAAGAAGAAGTAGGTATGTAACTCAAGTCTTATTTTATTTCTTGGCACACCGCTTAATTCACATCATGAAAACTTTATCTAGCGTTTAAATCTTACAATGATACGTAAACTCAAAAGCTCTGCGATAAAATCGTTCTTTAAAACTGCCATAAAATCACAGCGCGTAGTATATATAGATAGCTTGTAAAGCAGTTACGAATTTAATTTTATGATCTAACCTACTTGATTTTTTTTATTGCCATTTTATCTGCAGCTGTAGAAAAACTTTTACCGTTCTCTTTCCTCAATTATTTGAGTTTTCACGTTTATGCTTCGGTTTAGGATATTTTTTATACTTGTTTAACTTTGCAAAAAGTTTTGTAAGGATCGAAAAAAAGTGAAAATCCTGCAAACTCAAACCGCTAAATATATCAAAGATATGTTAAGGATAGTCTCTTACATCTAGAAGAATTTTGGATATGAAAATTAGATTAAGTTAGGTTATGAAGGTAAACCGGTTAAACCGACTGTCTTTTCTGGAATCAACTGACATGCTGCCAAAAAGTCAAAAGTCGATAGTGATCAGTTCGTGTGTATGATGGAGAGTTGCACGCCTTCCACCCAGATTGTTCGAGTTCAAACACAAATCGATGGGATGTAGTAGAAGAGTGAACCCGCTCTTACGACTATCTCTTGAAATTGTAAAAATGTGAGTCCTTTATATCTGCGTAAAAGCTTTTTGAAGATAAACTTTTCAGTTGAATTCAACAACTGGTAAAATTTTGGAATTTTAACCTCTAAAGTTGTGTTAAAAATTTTTTGAAGTTTTCTAACCATAATAAATTATTCTATAAAATTTAGGTTTCGACTTTGTCGATAGATGGAGCAATTCCAAAATTCTAACCCTTCTAAAAAAAGAGTCGCTGAAAATACTGAGCAGAACTCCGTAGTTATGTTCCAACATTTCTTCACTCCGTGTTACGATAATAAGTTTAGCATCATGTTTCTGTTAAACAAAATAATAAAACATAACATATGGCAAGTGAAAACAAAATCCTTAAAATAAAATTTCATTATGTATTGGTGCTCTTTTTGCTACATATAAACAACACAAACTAATTTTAAGTTAGTTTATCTTAAGTGATCCATACAAATTTTAAAATATGCAAGCCGTTATTTCCGCTAACTTTAGTGGACCATTGTGAATAATTAAAACTGTAGAATTGTAATATCACCAACACTTGACCACTGAAATCAATGGACACGTTCCGCTTCCATTTCGTTTTTTACTAATTTCCGCAGGTTGGGACTCACCATCTGAAAATATTTTTGAAAATCTAACCTCAAAAATGATCTATTCATTCACAATCATTTTTGACTTCACGTCACTGCTCGTGACACAGTTAAGTTATGGAAGCTACTTGTGCAAATTTCGTAAGAATTATTCAATTATTCAAGTACAACAATATATGCAACAATAATCAACAAACAGTATGATTTATATTAATTTTAACAGTATTGGGAATTTTAAAAGGAATGTAACTGATGTAATCAACTTATGTGATTTGAGCCTTCATTAACTAAATATATCTATAATATATGGTTTATTAAGTATAAGGTGTATTTTTTGTTTCATTCATCAAAAATTTAATTAATTTCCTAAAAAATATTGATTAAACCCTCTTGCACCAAGGGCTATTATAAGTAGTATTAATAATTTTAAATTATGGATTTAACTAATTTTGTACTTGTCACCTGTCTTCAGTGACCATTCTTAACGTTGTAAATGCAAAATTTCAGTATTTACTACTTGCAAAAAAGACACAGCCTCTTTACTATATACAAAATGCCACATCAATATTTAGAAGATGAACCACCACTTTTTCTGTTCAACTTGCTTCAAATTTACTATCCAAATGCTTGTTACATATAATTCCGCTAACCCTAACGATTTGTTTGAACCTGCGAAAGATAAGACACGTTTATTATTACATAGTTATGTACTGACATAGTTTCCACAATACCCAGGACATTGCACAACTTGCGTTTGGGGAGAATTTTTCAAAGATTTTTAAATTCTTAAATATGAATGCTGAGCTTAAATGATCTTAAAGCATTTTATTGTTTCACTTCCCACGGAAACTATAAATAAGCGCTTTATGGAGTCTTAAACATTCCAATAACAGTAAAATTCATAAATCAGTTCGTGTATGTACTTAGGAAAACGATTTTCAGTTGAGTATTTTCTCATCTAATCAAAGCAGACGGATATACAATGTACAATAATTGTTGCGGAAAAAAGATTCGACTTTAAAGCATAAGAAGTGGGCCATTACATCTCCCTGTATTAATCCATTGTATCTTTTTCTGGGTAGGGAGCAAGAGAAATATGCTTCAATTATTCATTTCACTAAGTGGAAATGCCAAACAAGGCTGCGCTTGTTATACGTCTCGAGTATAACTGTTCTCCGACATTATTTTCGTGTATTTTCACTGTCTTATGACCTATATATACTACGTCGTCAGTAAGATAAAACTGTGCCGACCATGATTTAGGGTACTTTGACATTTATTTTGCAGAAGAACCAGTTAGAAGTGTAATAAATAAAATGTTGATAGTATCCTTTTTAAACAAACAAAGCTGCGGGTACTGCAGACATTGTCTTTTCATTAAAAAAAATAATACCAACGAATATGTTTGTCATAATTCAAAATATACTTTAATTAGATTCGTGCAAATTTTATCTGCCATGCAGATTTCATGTAAATTTTAGTTTCAAAACAGATAAATGAATGATGTTTATATTCTTAAAAACCATAAAATCATATATTAAAATTCGATTTAAAAAAAACACATGTTTACCTCTACTATTTCCGTATAAGATGTTTTCTCAACAAAATACTAATACTTTAGTATCTACCATTTTTTAGATAAGGGGGACAAAATATAACCAGTAACTAAAGATGATTGAATGTGCGAATTCCAGCGGCGTGCTGTATTACCGTGGCCATTTACCATGTAAGTACACAACGAATTACAAAGACGTGCCTCTTATTTTCCTCAACGAATTCTTGTTTGTAGTTCTCAGCATATACAATACAAATGCAACATTAATAGAGCTTCTATAGTATCCTCTGATAAATTTCTAGGCTTTTCTGCAAACGTAAATGTATATTTTGAAAATAAACGTTCTACATCCAAACATACCGGGTGTAACAGGATCATGGTACACCCCCTTTTCTCCTTTAGTTTTGAAGATAATTGATTGAAATTTGGGATATCTTATATACATAATAAGCAGCACTTTTTGACATAAAGTGATTTTTTTCTCTTCCGGTTTCACCGGAAGTGACACTAACTTTTGATTTTTAAATGGAACACTCTGTATATTATTGCATTTTTGAATTTTGCATAATTTTCTGAATCCAACGATACCAAATAAGTAACATTTAAAACCTCAATATTTTTAATAATATAGTTTTTAGTTTTCCATTTAAGTGTGCCATGACGATTCCGATTTATTAAACTAATGCTAAAAAATTGAATTCCCGTCAAAAATACTAAATTACGTGATTTATAAGCAAATAAAGTTCATCAAAATGGTTTTTGGGTAAAAACTCATTTCTTTCAAATGGATCCATATTAGTACCGTTGTGCCATTTATTAGTACTATTGATAAGGAATTTATTCATATGTCGCATTAAAATGTGTGATAAATACAAACAAAATTACAGCTAAAAGAAAATAAGAAAATACAATTTTGTTCTAATTACCTTGTTATACATAAAGTGGCTTTGGAATACAAAAAAATGAACACAAAATATTACAACAGTTGTTCAAAATGCTGTCCATTAACGTCAATGCACTTCTGAACTCGCAAAGCTGTTTCTCGAAGAACGTTCGCCAATTGCTGGGCCGTAATGCTATTAATTGCGCGTCTTATTCGTAGCTCCAGGTCTTCACGGGTTGTAACGGCGGTTGCGTAGACAATGTTTTTTAAATGACCCCAAACAGAGAAATCAAAGGGTGTTAAATTAGGCGACCTTGGAGGCCACCTCACCGGATCATTCATCGATATTACGTTTTCTCCGAATCTCCGTTGAAGGTAATCAATTACTATCCTTGAATTATGGGGAGGAGCGCCATCTTGTTGGAAATATATTCTCTGTCGCAAATGGAAAGGTAATTTAGCTAAACTGTCGTCAATTTCATTTTGCAGAAATTCCAAGTATCTGGCACCAGTCAGGGGTCCTTCAAATATTATTGGACCAATGATTCTATTACCGATTATTCCAAGCCAAATATTGAAACCGAATCACACTAGAAAGTTACTCTCCCGTAATAAATTTTGATTTTCTTGTGACCAATATTTTGTATTTTGTCGGTTAAATAATCCCAAATTTGTAAACTTAGACTCGTCCGAAAATAAAATCATTCCTAAAAAATCATTTTTTGGCTGCACGTTATTCTGCAAAATCCAATTGCAATATTCCATCCTACGTTCGTAATCATTTTCGTACAAGTGCTGGTGCAATTGGTATTTAAAAGATTTATGGTGGTATTTGTGCAAAATTCAGCTTACTGTTTGGTGACTGATTTCCAATTCAAACCCAATTTGCCTTAAAGAAACAGTCTTATCAACTTCTACTCGAGCCAGAACATTAATTTCCGTTCCTTCGTCAAGAATGAAATTTTCTTCGGGATCATTGTTGGGCTCACTTCGGATTTGATTTTCAAGACGATTAAAATAATTTCTCGCTGGACATTGTCTATAAGGATATCGATCGGCATAAAGGTGTCTAGCCGCAACGGCATTTTTTGTACATTCCCCATAAATAATTAACATGTCACTTGTTTGAAATATCACTGATTTGGTATCGTTCAGAAAATTATGCAGAATTCAAAAATACAATAATATTATATTATTCCATTTAAAAATCGAAAGTTAGTGTCACTTCCGGGAAACTAGAAGTGAAAAAAATCACTTGTATGTCAAAAAGTGCCACTTATTATGTATATCCCGAAGGATATCCCAAATTTCAATCAATTATGTTCAAAACTAAAGCAGAAGAAAGGGGTGTACCATTATCCTGTTACACCCGGTATATGCAATATATTGTTGAAATTTCTTCGCCACACGAATACCAAGATCATCTCTTAACGTCAAATTTACTTTGACCACTATTTCCAAAGATTGAGATAAGAATAAACTACTTTGGAATCATCAGTTAATAATATACTACAATTTTCTTGTACAGTGAGCAAATCTTATTTAAGCTGGGTATTGTTTGCTTTTTATATAAAGGGTAGGCCATGGAAACGAGCGATATTATGTCATTTATCGATTATTAATAGGAGGCTGCTGTCACTTTTGGATTGTTGTTAGTTAATTAGCATATTGTCAAAATGCAACATTGGTCAGAAAAGTAATAGTAGTTATGTAATTAATAACACGAAAAACTTTTCGTAATTATTTCAATATTAACCAAAATATTGTTGCGCTATCAACTCACGCTATTAAAACATGGGTGAAGATCCTTGAGGAAACGGGCTTCCCGTTTAAAGGGAAATCTCAATAGAGAAGAAATTCTGTTCGATCATCGGAAGCAATCTAATTCCAATTCTATTTTAAACCAATTTATTTTCTATCCTTTATATGCTAACTTAAAATCTAATAAGTGCTGAATTAAAATTAAGAATTTCAAAAGAAGTCGTTAGGATACCGTTGGAAATGCTACGCAATGTAATAAACAATTTGCGCCAGATATTAGAAGAATAGTTGCACAGAAATGGAGAACATCTTGCAAACATTATGTTTTTAAAAATAAATAGCTTCCAAAGGTACATTATAAAATGTATTTAAATTGTTTAAACAAAATGTTTAAGTTTCTAGTCGTTCCATTAAAATAGCCCATTACCATTTTTAATTACTATTGAAAATACTGTGAACGCTGATTCTAAATGTTTCTGAAATAACAGCTAAAAACGTAAATTATTACTTATTTTGAATATATAGAAATTAACATTTAGTTTTTTTTAATTGAAAAAGCACCTGTTTCGTTGCTTCATTCGAATGATCTATCTATGCAATTTTTGATTCGATAAAGACAAGTTTTTAATGCCAACGATAACATAAATTAGCTGTATCGTCACTTAAAACTGGAGGTAATCTTACTCAGTCCTTGAAACATTCGTTTGTTTCTCGTACAATGGCAAAGATAATGTAAAAAATCGCACCGTAGAAAATTTGTCGCCAACCAATAAAGCATTTATCTAAGACTAAAATTCGTCATAGAAATTTTCTGTCCCAATACAATTCATTTCTGTTACTTTCGGCTAATTTTGTCTGGTAATTGAAAAAATGAGAAATGTGAGATGAACTTCCAGCCTCAAGAGTCATTATGATTAAATATTTCAAGAAGATGTAACGTTTGATTCAAAAGCAACGTTTGATTGCGCTGGGATGCCAAATATGTACCATTAATGCACTCTTACGTAAACGAAAAACTGAACACCTTACGAATCCTCGGCTAGCTCGTTATATCTCAGGTTGGGTTACCAGTATCATATAGGCGAACTGGTGCCTTCACCTTCTCAGTAGGTACTCTAAATTCAAGAAATAAGCAATTAATAATTGACCAGAGAATTTGGTATACCTTACCACAATTTGCTTAATGAAACCTCTTCTGGGAAATTAAACAAGGTTCAATAAAATGTTAAATTATATTAAGTTAGGTCAATAGCAGGGTTTAAAAGTAATAATTATTTACAAATAGGTATGTGAATATTTTTTTAAAATTTGTAAATTATCCCCAACAAAAGTATAATACCATTAGGAAGATTTATACCAAATGCAATTGCATGTAGTTTACATAAAACCACATAAGACAAAAAATATTTATATCTAGTATATCTAGATAATCTCTGTTTACATTTATCGTAATCCAAATTCCTCTATCTATTACAGATCTAATTTGACTGGACTATATTTACATTATTAGTATCCAGCACTAAAGTTAAATTTGAAAAAGTAAAATTGAAAAAATAGTGCACTAAATAGATTAATTATTTACATCCAAGGTCAAAATCTTTTATAAGTATAACAAAATATATTAAGACTTAACTACACCTCCGGGGCTGGAAAGGTGTGTTCAATTTTGTTTCTTCAATACCAGACTATATTGTTCCATTAACCAAACTACAGCATCACGACAACTAGATCAACCCTATTCCAGCTCCACTTGGTACATTAACAAGACTTGATAAATTCCCATTTGTCCATGACATCAAATTACATAAAAACCATATTTACAATACGAACAAATTACCTAAGTCTCATAACCTAGATGAGCCATATAACGCTGTTATATCAAATGATAATTTACAAGTCAAAAATAAAAGCCTAAAACCCGTTAGCCCTATAACCAGTGATAGTTAAAATTTTCATAAAAACCAATAAGTATTGTTAATTATTGTCCTAATTTAAATAATTTACCCTATTATAGGGCATAATACTAAGTCCATACATGTGCTTAATTGTAGAATAACCCAGCATTTAGCTGACAAGTACTAAGTAGCACCCTTTATATGGTGAAAGAAATAATCCCAAAACAACGATGATTAGTATCCACTAAAACAAATTTGGATCAAAAATTTCAATCTCTCACCAGCTACAAGTTACAAAATGTACGTCCGAACACTAAGACGACTGATCATGAAAAATGAGGAAATCAACCGGAGTTATCACGTGATAGATTGACAGAATCACAGAAAGTCACTAGCCAGAAAATACCAAGGTCTGTCAGATCTTGAATGAATGTGAAATTATTTAAACACGTATTAATATTTATCAAGATGAATATAAAATGTAAAACATTAATTAGAGAAGTTAGAAAGATAAGAAAATTATATGAAGTAATATTTACGTAAGGTGAATCATGAAATACTCACAAAATACCAAGGCCTGTAAGATTCGGTTATTTGCAGAATCCATAAGGTTTGTCGACCCTAGTGCTAATAGCTGAAGTGTGTTTCATTAATGTAACTAATGTACTAACATACTTAGCTGAAATAAACGGTCTAAGTAGTAACAGTCTGGAATTATTTTGAAACCAACCCAACTATTGTCCAAACTTTATTCCATAGTTACTCGTTTCACACACAAGGTAATGATCTT
>JANEYF010004197.1:15000-91144 GCA_029963845.1 Rhamnusium bicolor
GGGTGGATGTGTTGTTATTTGTTAATATTAAATAAAGTTTTATTTGATTTGTTAGAATGCGGTTACTGAAAATGCGTCTTATCGGGAATATTCAAGCAGTGAAGAATTGGATGACTAAGAAAAAAGTTATGATTCGTCTAAATTTTTTTGTCCTTTGCCTTTCTGGATTTGTTCCCTAGCTAAGACGTCTAATTGTCTTGGGGAAATGGTTTTCTTGGAGGATACCGAAATCGGTATTTGGTCCGTCTCCTCCTCCTCAAGGTGAGGTTTTTCTCCAGGTGCCGCGCCTGAGTTGTGGCCGAGCCTCTTGTTGGTGATAGCTACCGTCGGGAAAAGTAGTTCCAGTAAATCCGGCTTTCTCGTTCTCAAACCTATGGTATTACTCATAACGCGTTATGTCGGTGGTGTAGCCTATGGGCTGCAAGATAAGTGCTAGCGATTCCGGCGCCTGACGGGGTTCTCTTAATGTCAGGCTTCTACAGCTGGCTAAAAGGTTTTTAAAATATCCTCGCCTCAACCGCAAAAGGAATGTTAGCCTGGTCTACACGTTTCTATGTTCTTATAAAGAACTGCTGGGTTTTATCGACTCTGCCGAAACAGTTTTTCCTGTTCAGCAGCTCTGATTCGAGCTTCAGACTTTGGCTGAAGTTCGGTACTCTTTAGACCTCGCTGGCCTCCTCGCCTGATGTCAAATGCGAATCGAGTTCATCTGCGGCTCTTTTTGCTGCCTTGAACAATCCTGTGCCCACTCCTACAGTTTCGTGATGTTTCACAAACCGTAAGAGGAGATCTGAGCTCCTGAGGGTGTTACATGACATACTCAGTATTACTCTGTCATGCGTACACTCGGGCTCAAAGTCCTTCCCCGTTGATGTGGGAGGCACAGGAACGGACTTAGGATAAATACTTCTGTGAATATTTTATGCGGCTGTCTAATTGGCGCAGCTCATCTACAGTCCAGTTTACTACAGAGCAGAACCAGAACGGCAAGCATGTTAGTTGCAGACACCTTGTTCTTCCCCGAAAGTTCGGAAGACCAAACTTTCGGAGGCGGTGTCTGTACTTGCCGCGAAGAGATTCCTTTATTTGTGTTACATCCTGGATGTGTCTTTGTTGCACACAGAGATATTTATAGATCTCTCCGGCATCCAGATGTCTTAGGATACTTCCGTCTGCGAGCTCCGGTACGAGCTCCATGTGCTGTACCCAGGCTACTCGGTAAAAATGGTCGTCCTTATAATCGGTGTACTCGGGGGATAAAGCCTACGCTGTTCTCGGAACTGAAAGTCATACCGGCCTGCCAAAAATCAGCCGAGTGGCTGGCAGGCCAAATACCGAAGGCGGTCATTCGGGTTCTCTCCGTCTGCTTAGGGCACACGATTCTGGTATCTGCAGTCACTGACCCTGCGGGACGTGGGAGTGGCTGAAGTTGATGCGCCGGCGCGACTCCCGTGAGGCGTTGGAGGCCACGGGAGCACTGACCGGCATCGGATATTCCGAAAAAAATATATCAATATTATTATTATTGTTATTTAAAAATTCAACAATAACAAACTAAAATAAGTTATAAGTAAATTTTGTTCTTTTTAATATATCTAACGATTACGCTGTATGCAATTTTAAAATATATTAAGATGCCATATTTTTATCATTGTATTACATGGGAAGACTCGTTTTAATTTGTGTCTGTCTTTATCACCACATCCAGAGGCTTTTAGCAATTTATTTTACCTATATCCAAAAATCGGAGATTCGCTTGAAGTTATATTCATAACAGGAAACTGATCGGTGAGATCGGAGATTTTTCCATCTAGAGATCAAAGGATAAAGGTCGAAAATCGTTCTCTCAGGTATCAAAAGGCGGTATCACATATCGATACAGCTGTGCACTTTCTTTATTATGTATGCGTTGTTTACACAACTTGTTTGTTTTTAAATATAAAGTAGAACGCCTCCAGTGAAATCACTAAATGGAAGAGGATAGTACTGAGTGTTAATATTGAAATTAGATAAATATTACATAAAAAATTAGGAGTTGTAAATTTATTTGATAAATTATAACGTAAACAACTGTATTTTTTTTTAATTACACTTCTCTTTCGTGGGATTTTCGGAACTAAATTACCATTTGTAAGTATTATGAAATCAAACCTGTTAAATTTATAAAAAAAAACTGACACGACAAAATGATCTCTTCTTGATAACGACTGCTTATATGTCGTTGTTGCGTTATTGTTTTCATGAAGTAATAACTACTATGATGTGGTTTTTTATCTTATAAACTCTCACTCTGTTTCTTTTAGGTTTAACAGGTGAATGACAGTGCTCATAGAGCTTTATGTGCCAACTAGCACTATGTGCTAACTAGCTATATTTGCCAAATAGCTCTATGTGCCAACTAGCTCTATGTGCCAACTAGCTCTATGTGCCAACTACTTAGATTTAGGCTCTAAATGTGGCACATTGGGACACGATGGAGCAAATGAAATGTACTGTAATTTTTACCTATCATCGATTTTCCTGTTAGATTTCTCCTGTTCTAAATCTCAGTCCTTAAGTTACGATATGCTGAAGAGGAATAATAACTTCGAAACATTGATGTCCGTAGCTGAGTTTCCATTTTGGGAAATAAGGCAATTTTTATTTTGATATTTACAAATTCTCACTTTGATCAATGCTTAAAAATTAATTGATAGGTTAATGAATTTAAACCAGATTTTTATTTAATATTTGTCGTTGTGTGAAAACAACTAAGTACCTACTATTTTCAGATTTAAATATCGAAACAAGTAAAATTTTAGATGATTCAATCAAATAGTCAAATTACGTCACAAAGTTACGTCGACAGTCTCTATCTTGCCTAATGGAAAATGTGTGTTGGCTGGATAATGTCCAGTTAGTTTGAAAATAAATTCAATATCGAAACGCAAATATGTAAAATACGCTTATATATAGTAAGTGAGGATATTTGTTTATCTATTTAGAAATAGATTAATAAATTTTGGGTATCTCCAATTTTTTTTATATCTACATTTTGTTGTATAATGTTATATATTCTAATACCAATATTGTAGAGTTAATATCTATGGGTCCATAACACTATACATATACATGAATTTAAAACTTTTTCATTCTTTTTTCAAAAAGTACTCATTTTTAATAGTAATTTTCACAAAGAAAAAATTGAGGAATATTGAGTAATTTTCAACGAATTAATTATTGAAAATGTTATTTTTATAGCTTTGATAAGAACACTTTTTCCAATGTTGCCAAGTTTTCGACTTGTGTAGATCAATAGTGTCGAATATAACAATATTATGATAAAATGAAATAAAAAATCCTACCTAATCTAACCACATTAATATAAATAATTTTCTCACAGAAACATTTACATTTAAAAAAAGACTCCATTAGAATTGATTAGTCTTTGCGTCATTTATAGCAGTAAAAACTAGAATTTGATGAATTCGTACGGAGTTTTTGTCTTATAGTGCATATTCGACAGTAGATTCTTTTCTTACATCAAAAATTATATTTGAATAGCCCAATTTCCTGCAAATATCTTGCACAATCAAGAACAGATTTGTTTATAGATTCATAAACTTCAGAAAAGGAAATGAAAAGCAACCCCGCAATATAAGTTCAAACTTGTACTTGTCTTGAAATTGACATTTCCAACAGTGTTATCGGTTGTCATTCGTTGACCTAATTTTGTTTCAACATTATCTCATTAAAACATCATATACTTGTGCAAAATGCTAAAAAATAATCCACACAGCCTAAATTTGTCAATCAGCTTATAAAAATGGAAAATAAATGAAAATCTAGGAATAAAACTACCTAGAGCATTATTACGACAAATCTTTGTGTGGCAACACTGTTTAAATCACAGATTGCATATTGTTCGCAAACACAGAGAGGCGCAAAATTTAAGTACAAAAACAATTTTTATGTTCAAGACAATTTTTTGTGTGAATAAGTATGTTTTCTACCTCAAATTACATTTACAAATGTTAATACTGTAGCATTAAAAAGAAAGAGATGGAAATCCAATTATTTATTGTGTCATGAAACCGTTTTTGTTAATATTCGCACTATAGGTAATCTCAAAACAAAGTAAAACATTAACTTTAAATGTACTCTGCAGTTTGCTATTATTATAATAAAGTAATTATGTTAAAAGTGTTACAGTCTTATTATAGACTTACACCAATTCCACTGATTCTTTTTTTTAAAGAAATCAAAAACATTTTGTAAAAGAATGTGATTGTTGTTGACTCCTTCAATTTTATCTGTCAGTGTCAGCAATAGAAACTGAGTGAATTTATTAAAAAAGGTCACAGAAATAAATCGCATGTGGCCATGTGGTAATCTCACATGGTCTTGGAGGAACTTCATGTACAGCATTATTAAGACTCCAATTAAACGTTCATGAACAATGCTTGGAATATGTTAACTGATGCGGTTGTTATATGTGCGGGAGTTCCATTTTGTTGCAAATAACCAACAGCCACTGATTAATGAATGGAATCTCTTCACAATATCTCTGTCAAGTTAAAGTTCCATGCCAATGGACCAATAATGTTCAAAAATTATTCTTTTATTAATGGCACTCTAAACACCAACTTTCTGCGGATGAAGAAGTGCTTGGACATATTAAGAGAATGCCGTTCTATGTGGATAATCGACTTCAGGAGTTCTTGGATGCAAGTAATGCGATATGTAAATAGTGCATGTCTTTCTTCGAAACAGTATGCCATGTGCCAACTGACACTTCAGTTACTTATGCTAAAATACTCCTAGAAGTCTTATAGGCATTTTCCATGATTCCTTTTTACATTTTCAGATATGCGTTTCTTTGGCCGACTACTATATTTTTTCGTTCCTCACTGCCTGCCTTGCGGAAGAGTTTAACAGAACAGTCCAGAATACATCGAAATGTGTCGTAATCAAATACAACATTAGGAAATTCATTACTAAATTTATTCCAAAAAATTGCTCTAAATAGTCTTCTATGAAATGTTGCCATTGTCCTTTAATCTTTAGCCCATTGCGAAAGTTCGACCCGAGCATTAGAATATTGTATTCTGGAAAAAATTCCACACGCTATCTGACATTAACTGTGACAGTGACAGTGACGGTTTAAAATAACATCCTTCTAACCTTAGACTTCCAATAAAAAATAGACACAGCATGCCAATGGTAATCACAGTGTATTGACGCACCAATATGATGATGGCAAAGTTGGGAAGGGGGAACTAGTGGGGATGTTCACAGCTCTGTTTGTATTTTTAGTCATAGGCGTGTACACTTGTTAGCGCTTCTAATTGATGTTTAATATTGAAACAGGGAGAGTTTCTAAGCAAATTATGGCTGTCCTAAGGCTACATACGCATGCTAGGGGTGTAGCAGATGGTATTAAAAGAATGGAAACAAAGGTTACAAAAATAAAACATTTATTTAAATAGGCAACAATTGTAAAAGGTTTAACTTAATTAGAAATGTCTACATAAAACTTACATTAATACTACCAGCTGGCCACATGGCTGGTGAAATTTGCCAAGCTCCCATTTTTGTCTTACTTCTCTTATCACCAAAAACTAACTAACTCCACTCTATTGTTTTACCCCAACCTTCCCATTCAGCATTTTTTGGTTGACCTTAATTAGGGAATCCCAAATGTACAAATTTTGTATTGTTTATATTTTAGATTTTAAACAATAAATGTGGACTCTGCTATTTTAATAAACTGTGCCAAATGTTAAAAATGTTATTTTATATATTTTAAATGGACTAATAATAAATAAAATAAGTAATAAAATTGAATAACTGAAATGAATACTACTTTGTAGCTTTTGACAATTAATAATATTTAAAATCCGAAACAATCCACAACTATGGATTGCCAATGCATTAATAGTTCAAAATTTTGAAAAAGCAAATTTGAAAAGTTACTGTTTGAGTGATACATGTTAATCTCGACAGAACCACGAGTTAACCTATAAATTGATAAGATAAATTTGGTTCCCAGTAACTAGATTTTTTACACACTTGGCACTGTCTCACCATTATTCAATTACCTATCAAAGCTTTTGAGTACACTTTTCAATACATAATTCACAAAAAGCACAACAACAAATCAAAACAACACAAAAAGTCAATTACAGAATGTATTATAACATGATAGATGCGTAGCCACAGCTGATTTCTCCAAGGTGCTGCATACGAGAGGTGTGGTAATATGAGTTGATGTAGTTCAATGCCCATTTTCTAACTGAACTTTCCTTAGGCTATCAATGATAGTTTAATTAATTTTCCACTACGTTCTGGAAATTGCTACAATACACACTACGGATTTACTTAACTGGCCAACATAATTTTATAATCCACACAACTCTGCTTTTATTAGATGCACTCACTTCCTAACATGCATATCTGGTTCTTTTGATTTGTTTATTGTTTTTCTTACGTCTCTTAGAATGTACTTAGCTCTCTGCAGCACGATATAATGTAAATATATAGGTCTATTTTTAATTAATATTCTAAGATCTAAGCCCTACGTATTTATTAACATGAGAAACATGAAGTAATTTTTTTTAACATTTATATTACAATAGGTCCATTCCTTTGCAAACAAAGTGTAGCACTAAATTACACTCAATAATCCAATGTCGTTCCTTTACAAACAAAGTATAGCACTA
Source organism: Rhamnusium bicolor (assembly GCA_029963845.1). Taxonomy (NCBI): domain Eukaryota; kingdom Metazoa; phylum Arthropoda; class Insecta; order Coleoptera; family Cerambycidae; genus Rhamnusium; species Rhamnusium bicolor. The sequence continues at coordinate 21,702 of JANEYF010004197.1, forward strand.
AATTACACTCAATAATCCAATGTCATTCCTTTGCAAGAAAATGCACTATACGTCTGTATTCCATTACAGAGTGTAATATCCACTGGTGTAGTTTATCTCCATTTCGTCAAAGGCAAGTGTAAATTACACTAGACATGCAATTGAAAATTGTAAAAAATAATATAGTTGTTCTGTATTAGAAATGTTGGGTTAGTTTCTATTGTTGTTATTTAGTAAAATGGAAGGTCAAATTAAATAAAATTGTAGCTAAAATTTTATGAATATAACTTACTATGTACTCAATTTGACAAGTAATTAATTAATATTACATTTTTCCGTTCCGTTGCTTTTAATACACTTATCTACATTGAATATCAGCTGACTTTTTCATGTAGTGCAAGATCCACTTCACTAAAAATAAAGGAAAGGCCTATTATTACATAGTTATTTTATTATTTTAGTGTTATAATTAAAGTACTCCATGATTTTATTTTGACATACTTCAATCAAAATTACAAGTTGTAAGTCACATTCAAAATGTACCATACAAAATCTCCAAAGCTTGAGGAACTCTACGCAAAAAGTTACAGTTTAGACAATCAACATAATGAAAGAAAATTTGAAAATACTCAGTCAGAAAGCACCATAGCAGACCATTTAATTTCCAAGATTGTTCTAATGAAAAGACATATGAATTTTTTGAAAACTCAGATCGAAAGAGAAAGAAACCTTCTAAAGCAAGAAAAATTCGCAATATACACTGCTGCTCTTAAGGTAATTATTTAATTGTTTCTAATAAATTTCTACTGATATTTGAAATATTTGTCCCTGTTATTAATAAGTAGGTATTTTCCTTATAAGATAAAATTAAATATTTAGAAACAATTCATAACCTGCTTTGTATTCCAGGATTATTTAACTCAAATTAAGATACAAGCTCCTATACTTATATTTGATTCATAGGTATACCAAATGAAAATATTTTAAAAACAGCGTAGCGAAAAAAAATTAAAAAATTTCGTGTACATTATGTCTATTGTAAACCAATCACTGAAATTCATACAACTTATGTTGAACAGTTTTGACGATTTGCTCAGTTACGTTAAAATTTGTTCCATTCTTTAAACAGATTTTACTAGAATTTAATTCGTTATATCTCTGAAAATGTGCATCCTTTGTAAATACGATTTTAGATGTCGATAAAATGCAGCTTTTATCGTATAGGTATTGTATTTTTTTTTCATAATCATTCATTTTAAAATGGAGTAATTTCAAAAATGTGATTTTATGTTCATTTATTTTTGAAGGTATTTAAAAACTCTTTAAAAAAAAGTTTGGTTGGTTCAAAAAAAAGTGGAAAACCCCCGGGGGGAAACCCCCGGGGAAAAAAAAAAAAAAAGAGTTATCGAGCACAATAGATAATCTAATTATTCCTTTCTTCATTTATTTGTTTGAAAGACTGGAATTACTTTATCGTTCATATATTTTTAAAATGTTTTCGTAGAGGTAATAGTTTTGGTGCAGGGATGGACGAGCATGAATTCTTAGTTTCCGAAACAGATATTATGACGGGACGTCCGGAGTAAGACGCTACGGAACGCAGAGACTAATTTAACTGCATTGTTTGCTCGTTTACTTTTTCAATGTAAGTTTTTGTGCTCAGTTTAGCTAGCATCAATTTAACAATTATACAAAAAAAGTATTAATTTGAAATAAAAGTATTGATTTAACGTATTGACTACACATACAGCAGTTACAGTATTCAAGTTTGCTTAATATAAATTGTCACTAACCAGCTAGCAAGAACCGCGAGGAGGTATGAGCATTTCTTGCCAGGAAAGGATGGGTATGGAATATTAGCATAGAATAAAGAAATTATTTAAAATGCAACAAAAAGGCTTTAAAAACAAAATAAAAACAAAAATACACTTTCAAAATAGTAACAGAAATAAATATGTTTCTCAATAAATGAACTAAAAATAATTTCTAATAGTAAAGTTATTACTATAATGAAAACAGAAAGACATATTTTTGTCAAAAGGAAAAAAATAATAACATTAATAAATAATAACATCCTGAAGAAGAATGTTTCTCAAGCACTGAACCACGAAAGCACAAAAACGGAATTAAATAATGCAGTTGCTATCAAAAAATTCACTTCTTCACTTCACATCACTTCACTTTACCTCAACTTACCTCACATTGCTTCTTCTTCTGAATCCTCGTCCTTCTCACTCTCTTCTTTATTTTGAGATGAACTACTATCCTCGTTCAAATTTATAATAAATTTATTTCCACTATTTATATGAAATTTGGCAATTTTTAAATAATCATCCTCAATTGTAATTATTTTCCTAATTTTTTTTCCAATCTTCCTTGTTAATTTTCGACACTTCATTTTGAATTAACTCTACGACTTTTTTATCAAATATCGAAAAAATATTTCCTTTTCTGACATTTGTCTTCAAAGTACACCAAATTAATTTAATCGGGTTGAAAATACAGAAATAAGGCGGTAATCTCAACACTTTGTGGCCATATCTCTCCGCTACATTATCTATAATATACTTCTCATAATTTTTCATTTGCAGGACTTCCAACAGTTGTGCTTTATTATAATTTTCCTCATAATAGAGATCATGTTCCATTAAAAAAATTTATAACTCCAGCTTAGTAGAACTCTTGTTAGGAATTTTATACAGTTGTCTCGAATGGTACTTCGCATTGTCAAGAACAATATTGCTATTCAGTTTTAATTTTGGAGTTAGTGTATTTTCAAACCATTCCCCAAATATTTCTCCCTCCATGTTCCACGTTGCAGTCTTCCATATTTTTTCCGCACAGTTTCAATGCATTATCAACCCATCAATCAACTGATCCCCAGTGTAATATAATCAACCGAGTCCCTTTTATTAGGGTGCAATGAGATTGGTTTACATTTCCTAAATCCATCAGTCCATCCTTTTTTTACGGTGTCATGAGTACCATACCCAAGTTTCATCTAGATAACAAATTGGTCTATTTTCCCTTCTGAGTTCTTTTATCTCATCTAGATATGAATTTCGCCAATCCACTATTCGTCTACTTTCCATATCGCCATGCGTTTATTAATAGTTCCTAAAGTTCTTTTGGTATATTTAAGATGATAATCTATTTCTTTTAATTTTCTGTCTACCACGTCAATAGTTGGGATTTCATTTTTCTGATACGTGTCGTAAACTAAAGTTCTTAAAAGTTTTGCAAATGATGGCTCCAGAGTTTTCGATTGACCGGCGTCGGATCTTTGTTTTCTTGGGAGGGCACCTTTTTTCACCAGTTTGTGTATTGTGGGATGGAGAAGGTTAGTTAGAGATGCTGTTTCACCTAGTACATCCAAATCATACAAATTAGGGTAATTAACTCATCGCTTCAAATGATTATTGTAAACATTAAGTCAAATTTGTTTCGCTTGCTCGTTTAAATGTAACCGATTTTTAACACGCTTTTATTAGCTTCACTTGTATGTTTGCTTGTTTGTTTGTATGTTTGTTTGTAACCGACTCTTTGGACTCGATTTTAACCCACTTTAAACGAACAGATTTAATTGAAACTTTGTACACTTATTAAGAACCGGTAACAATACAATAATTTGATAAGTTTATATCATTATCCTGTTCAGGATCGCCAATCCTTTCCTCACGTATCCCTGCGTGAAAGCAAAGGCTTAATATGTCAGTAGATTCCATAATTGTTAATTAGCCCGGTGGTCGAGTGGGTTAAGGCACTCGACGCGAAACGACAGACTCATCCGGCGTGAGTTCGAACGTCACGGCTGAAATAAAAATTTTTTTTTTTTTTCAGAAATATCTGTTGGATCGTAATATGTTATAATATCAGCATCAATAAGCAATATAAATATAGTTTAAAACAACTAAAAAACACGCTTTCATAGCACATCAAACTAAAAAGTTAAAAATAAATATAGTTTAAAAAAACTAAAAAACACGCTTTTAAAGCACATCAAACTAAAAAAGTGAAAAATAATTATTAATATAAACTGAAAATAATAATGAACGAAAAATACTAGTATTATTGTGAAAAAAGCGTGGGGTGCTCGATATACGAAAAATATTGCACAAAGCACCCCACGCTTTTTTCACAATAATACTAGTATTTTTCGTTCATTATTATTTTCAGTTTATATTAATAATTATTTTTCACTTTTTTAGTTTGATGTGCTTTAAAAGCGTGTTTTTTAGTTTTTTTAAACTATATTTATTTCTTACTAAAAACACTAATGAACTTTGATTTTCTTTATCACTGTAATCACTATCACTTTCATTTTCACAAACACAATAAGATGTAGACGTAGAGGCCTCCCACGGTCGAAATATTTTTACATCAAATACCTTCTTATATTATTTTCATAAACACACCAACAAGTAAACAGATATAAAATAATTATTAATTATATTACACTATTACACAACTCACTGCACTATAATAACCTTCTTAAATCATTTCCAAAACCACACCAGCAAATAAACAGATACGAAATAATTTTTATTTATATTACTGCATGTAAGCTAAACTCCGCCTCGGTCGCGTGCCAGCAAAAACAACAATCATCGTTCTCACTTTAATGTAAGCGGTTTAAAAGACAGAAGATGTCATGTGTTATACATTTTCCACCCACATGTAGCGTCTTGCTCCGCACGTCCCGTCACAATATAGGTTTCGCAGACTATTACAATAACCCAAGAGAAATTCGTGCTAAACACCAACAATAGGTGCAAGTTGATGTCCTTGCTGAATATCAAAGTTGCCGAAGTCAATTTCGTCGTTGATGAAACTCGTGGTGAAGTTGAAGTGGAAAAAACGATACGACAGTCATTGGAGGAAACGTTGTAATCGTTGGAGAGGACATTGATCGAATGTCGTTACTTGTTAACCTAAATCCTTCCTCTAAACGTATTTTCTTCATGAAACCGGAGAAAGGCAGAACAGAGAGTTTGATGATATATGATACAACATCCTTACTTTACAATAGGAGAAAATGAGGGCAGTGTAGCTATTTAGTAAATGACCAGACTTGCGGATCGGTTCTCGCATCGAAACGAGTGATACAGAGATATCAAGAAACATCCTGCTAAGCGTGTACAGTGCATCGGTATCTGAAACATCTCGAAGAATACGTTATTCGTCAAATGATTCACAAGATCTGTGGAAAAAAGTAGAGCAGGTAGTTTGCCGTCTCTGCCACACACAAAAAGCGCTGCCAGAGACTACTGCTTCAGGGTGTACCATGCTGGGGTCGATTTTATAAAGCTGCCGGCTTTTCCCTACAACCGCTTCAAAACGTCCAGCTGTTGACGCTGTCCTGAAAATAATATCCTATAACTGTGTAAGAGGATGCGATACGAGATGTGGTTGCCGGAAGATCGGCCTCCAGTGTTCTACAATTTGTAGTAACTGCTACGGTTTCTCCTGATTTAATGCTCCATCAACCGAGGTTTTCGTAGAAACTTCGGTGGATGATTTCGCTCTTGTCACAGAGGAGAAAAAGGATGAAGACATTGTCATTCATTTTCATGTACTTAAGACCACTTACGTTAAAACTATTGCCTCTACGAAACAAACTGAATAGAAACTTTTTTGTAGATAATTTAATTGTTTTTCATTTTTATTTTACTAGTTTTATTGTAGTGTCATATATACGGAGTTATCTCCCAGTACTTGTTTCTTTGAATTCTTATTACATTACTGAACATATTGTCGCTGTCAAGTCAAAATTTGCTATTTAGAGGTTTGCCATTTTTGTAATATGGGTACTTTCTAATAGTTCTACCATTTCTGCGTGCTATAGTAAAACCAGTCTGTGTGAAATTGTTCTAAATCGAATTTATTTACGACTTTACAATCTTCTATGTGCGCAAGTAGATATTACTACGTTATGGTTTTTCATATCTTCTGTAAAATATGGTATAATATATATATATATATATATATATATATATATATATATATATATATATATATATATATATATATAATATATATATATATATATATATATATATATATATATATATATATGTATATATATATATATATATATATATATATATATATATATATATATATATATATATATATATATATATAATATGGTATAGCGGTTTTTGACTTGACAGCGACTATATGCAATGTCCACCGATTCATATCGTTTTTGTTTGTAAACTTTTCGATGTGACATTACGAATTTTCGGACCCAATGAATGCCATTGTTAGAAATTAATAATAATGTTACAACAAATAAATTACAATTAAAATAAACTGTTAATAGTATTCCAGAAATTTAATATGAATTCTACGTCCATTTCCAAATTTCATTATTCATTATACACTGTCAGCTAAATCTAGCAGGCCTGAACATACTGGATTTAGCTGACAATACTCATTATTATCAAAATTCCGTTTTATTGACCCTACTCGTCCCTGTCAGTGACTAGCAGGTATTTCTATGTTTGAAATTGTTAACCAATAACTACTATCTTTGTAAACAAATTAAATATATATAGATATATAAAATTAAATATATAGACATATAAAATTAAATATATAGACATATACAGTGTCGGTCAATGTATGAAAATAAGTAATTTTCGCGTTGTAGAGGAATTTTTATTTGTTCCGTTTTCGCTTCGATATATTCGATACTTGCACTGCCACTATTAAAAATTTTGTACCACATTGTTTGCAGAGGTATCAAGTCATATCACCAAAATGTTCTTTATTGATTGATAAAAAAGTTTTCAGAGTATAATAAGTTTCTTTATTTATATGTAGTATGATAATATTCATATTTCATAATAGTACTCTACTTATATACTTTCTGAGTTCAAGATATGTCAGTTAAAATAAAGTACATAGATGAAGGTAATCCTTTGCTGCCATAGCTAAGTTTAAATGAAACTTAAAAAAACTCGGTCTGCGAACTTTCTCATGGAATCATTCAAAGATACAAAATAAATTACATATTGTTAAATAAATTGTCTTTGCTTCTGCTTGATTTGTATCACTGTGAGCTTGAACAAAAGCAACGTTTTATTCTCAAATCCTGATTGGCATATTCTATAAATATTTATACTTACCTACATATTGATATACTGTCCGTTTGGTAAAACAACGTAAGACTCTAGGAGATATTACATTTATAGATAACGTTAAACCACAAAGATTTGAAAATATATTCAAGTTTTAAATCATACAAGTTAATTGTAAATTTTAAAGTACATAGTTGTACCAGTTCTTGCATTTGACGTCGCTAATTAAAAAAATAAACACAACTGTATCAAACATCACAATTTTTTTTCGTGTACATTTGATATTCAAACCAATTCTGTCGCTTTCATATACGCCGCTAAATTTCCAATTTAATGTATGTAAATACCGTACATATCGACTAAATTCAATATTGAATGGAGTCGCAAGCTGATGCAGTTTATATATTTATGAAACTTTACCGATGGCTGAGGAAAATGCTTCCAGTTAGTGCAAGATGAAGAATATTTGTCGTTAAATTTTCAGGAAAAACTAATATATTTATCTAATAAATGGCAGTGACTGTTGCTGTACAGAAGAGTTGTAAAGAACAAATAGCAGATAACGTAATGAATTTTGATTGTCAATGTTTTTATTTGCAAAATAGACAACTAAAAGTATTTTAGCTTGTGAAATATGCTGAAAATAAAATAAAAAAATTCGTTTTTTAATTTTAGTATTCAATTAAATAACGTTGCTGAGATACCATTTTACTGATAAAATCCCGCTATTCTTTCATAAAATAAAATAATCACTGGGAAATGCATCTGCAATGAATTTATTTCATACATGGATAACTATTTTATAAAATAGTTACTACACTTTTGTAATAATATTAGGTGGTTAAAATCTATTTGCTTGAAGTCCACTAAGTAACACCTGTTTTTACTTATTTTTGTCGATTATCTGTTTTCCAATCAAAAGTTACATGAATTTCGCACGGGATACAAAATTTGCAGGGATCTAATTGAGCCAAAATCATAGAGATATGTTAATAACCCGACAACGCATACAACAATATAATGATCCTTGGTTAGTATACATATTATGCCACCTGACAAAACAACTACTATTGTTGGACTTTGCATTGTTTCATTCTCAATGCACTATCACAGTTTGACTTTACATCAGTAAATCTAGCATAGGTTCAAGTAGGATTTTATTTCAATTATCGCAAAAATAATATCTTGTTCCTTGTTGACAATGCACCTACTTGCGTGGTAATTTTCTTTCGTTAAATTATCTCAAAGACAGCGCAACTTGAGATTTTGAGTACCTTTGCGAGGTAGCCCGTTTCTTATTGACTCAATTTGTATGCCTCTAAATTGTTTAGGATTAATTACTTACAAATGGTTGGAATTTACCCCACCCACTTTCCTTTTTGGCCTACCCCCCCTTTATTTTAAAAAAAAAAATTTTTTTTGAGAGGACTGGTTTCACAAATCTATTCTTATTTATATTGCCCTAATAAATATTCCTATTAGGTAACCGCATCTCCAATAAAATCAAACCAATACCACATTTATTTCATCCACTACTGATCGATGTCATGTTTATTCTACATAATTTATTTATGTATTTATTTGCTTTTTCTTTGATTTTTTTCTATGACATTCGTATAACTATCTTTAATTTACTTTTTATGACATTCAACATATGTTTTCTAACAATCCTTTCAGGTAATACAACCGCCTATAACCCTAAACGCCAATATCCTTGGCGATGACGGTCTCGGATGCTAGGCAGGCAGGACTATTGCCTTTTTACCCTAGTCATCGCTTAGACCTGGACTGGCCTTGTGCAGGGCGGGTTAGCTTACTTTACGAACGGCCCCACACAAATGTCACGGTGCCGAAGATTTCGGCCAACTCCCTGGGTCTTGGCTGATGAAACCTGCTGGCTAGGGCTTCTGGCGCTCTTCTGTCTTCGTTTCTTCTTCGCCAGCTTGTCACCCCCGGGGGTTGTCATATGTCTGTCAAGGACTGTGTGGATATTTTTTGACTTGGGATTGACTGCCAGTCACAAAGTGTCAGTTGACACATTGTCATCTGGATCATCGGACAAGGTGAGGATGAACTATGTAGTTCTAGGAGGTGAAGGCCTAAGTGCTCTCTTAGCACTTTCGTCCTTCACGGAGCAAGGGGGACAACGGACACTGGTCGGCTTACTGACCGGCGCCCGCAAGGTCTGTGGAAAAGTGGTTGGTTATGTCGTGTCTTTTCCGTGGTTTGTTCCATCTGTAAGGAAAGGATTAGTTATACTCACCCGTTATCCAGTAACTGTACTTTCGGCCTCTTGTGCCTCGGTGGCGCCGGCCGGATCATAGGAGGTGGCCTCCCTGATCAGCGGGTTCCTGTGCTCCTCGGCCAAGGTGTACAATTTCTTCGCTCTATTCCGGATGATTTCGGTGACTGTGTGTACTCCAGGTCCCTGAAGATGTCAGCGTTTCTAACGTACCATGGTGCGCTCACCGCCGTCCTGATGGCCACGTTTTCCACGGCTTGGACCTTCTTCAGATAGGTGTTCGCTTGGTATCCCCATGCTACGGAGGCGTAGGTCAGCTGTGGTCTGATGAGGGCTTTGACTAGCAGAAGCTTGTTCCTCGGACTGAGCCTGCTCTGGTTCCCTACCATTGGAGAGATCAGAGCTCTCGTCCGCTTGGCCTTTACCACGATGGCTTCGGTGTTCTGTCTCCATGTCAGGCCTTTGTCCATGATTACGCCAAGGTATTTGACGGAATCGTGCCATTGATGTCTTCACCAAACATGGAAACATGTCCTGTGGGGGTTTCCTTGCGTCCTTTCCCTGAAGAGAATCGTCTGGCTTTTCTCCGCGTTGACTGCGACTTTCCACTTGATGCACCATTCTTCCAGAAGAGAGGCTGCCTCTTGGAGTCTTCTGGTGGCTGTTCTCGCTCTTCAGGATCTGGCCGTAAGGGCCGTGTCGTCCGCGTAGAGTGCCATAGCGGTGCCTTCGTCCCTTGGCAGATCAGAGGTGAAGACAGCGAACAGATGGGATGAGAGCACAGAGCCTTGGGAGACTCCGGCTTCCATCGGTCGATAAGTGGACACACAGTCCCTGATCTTTACTCTCATTTGTCTCCCGTGCAGTGTTCCGTTCAAAAACGTCACTGTCCGGAATATAATGATAAATAAACACTAACCTCCAAATATCTATCTGGTTCCCAATTGTTTATAATAGAGTATTTTTAGTAGGTGAAGAATTTCTGTTTAACCTTTGGTTGATCTCATATTTATTAAGGAATTATTATGTTTACCATCTAAGTTAATATTATCTTGTACATACTTATGTTATCCAATATTGTTGTTTATTATTTAAGTACTTTTGTTGTAATAACAGTCCCCAAAGTTAACGCTTTCACACTGAAAGAAAATATAATTAGAAATATGTGTCACATAAAATATGCAATCATTTATTACTGTATTAGATAAATATTCAATATTTACGTCGATATTAATTAAATCGCAACAGCTGTTTATAGTTTTCCTTTTTAGAAGGGTTGCGACTGCCTTTGGTTGGTTTGACCTTCAGCTACTATTGTTAAAGTTTTCTGTCTCATAAACTTCCCAGTTGCCTACTATTAGGGAGACAACTTATCATACCGCTCATATGGCGCTAGATCTACTTTTGGGGAATAATTAATTTAAATATATTGAGTAATTCATGTGTTATGTAGTACTATTAGACTATTCTTATAGTAGATTTTAATCATTAAATATTATTTGTGATATATTATGAATTTATTTTAAGTTACTTTCATATCTTATTTTATAAAGTTTGATTTTTTTATATCAAAACTAGTTTACCTCCTTGATAGAGACAGGAAGATAAGCCATTTTAATAATCAACTTTGTACCGGCAACATCTCTTGGCAGACAATCGATAACATCAATCAACTTTTGAAATGTTATCTTAATTTACTAGTGTTGTGAACAACCATCAGGTAATACTAATAGTTTTAAATGATTTATTTTTCTTGCAAGTTCTCTTCAAGATATATATTTTTAAGGAAAAGTTAATAATTAATTTTTCTAATTTTTTTGTGAAGATGTGACACATGTTCTAATAATATGTTTCTATTTATTCCTTTCTTAAATACATAGTCTGAAGCCGGCTAAAATTCACCAGTAACTTAATATTAATCTGTTAAGACTAATATTATTAAATGCTAATATTAATCTGTTAAAGCTAATATAACTCATCGCTAAAATTTTGAATAAAATTTCTAAAATTTATTCATCTTTAAAATTTATTCATCGTCTAATATAATTCAACGTTAATCTAATATTCATCGTTAATAGTAAATTCATCAGGAATTTCTTTAGTGAATTTATATTTCACACTCTTCCAATTTCATTTGGACATTAATATTTGCACATTGGCAAATTAAAAAGTCACGATTCTTGGATCCAGAGGATTAGTTCCGTGGATGTTTTATTTGGATGACCAGAATTCCTCTGTAACTGTAACGTGATATGCGCTCCACAATTTTGAGTAACGTTTCATTTCATCGGTAGACTATGTATTAAGAAACTAGGTGTCCATACCAGACGAGAAAACGTTAACTTCAAGACTCACGCCACCTTTCCATCACAGGTCAGCCTTCGCTGGAGTGTGGCAAGTTATTTTCTTTTAGATTGTGTTCGGTGAACGAGTTTCACCCACTCTTAATACATTTTTGTATATATATTTGTCGGTAATTCTAAATTACCATTTTGTGGTATACTTTGCTGTTGGTTTAATAAATACTTAATTTTATTAAATTAATTTTTTTTATTCTGTCCTCTACCTTAGACAGAAATTCTGTAGATTCTGAGTTGGGGGATGAAAAAAGTAATCACTGGTAAAACTGCAGATGGCGCCCTTAATATAAACTATATTTTTTTATATTACTTATTCATCCTCGCCTACTACTCGTTGATAGAATTATTTGAAGTGAATAATAGTGAACCAAGGTCTCAAGGAAACAAGAAACGCACGGCCCTTGCCTCCCAACAAAATCAGCTAGCCCGCAGCACAGGAAATTTCTTCGCTTTCCTTGCCAATAAGAATAGTTCTTATTGACAGGTAAAGTGAAGGCTTTTCCATAAATACCTTGATTTGGTTTCCTCTTGTATTAAGAGTCATCCTAATACAGGGCGAAACTAAAATCACGGTACCACGGGGGTTCCCCGGTTACATTTGACGACGTGGTAACAAGGTGAAGCATTTGGCTACCAACGTGGCCAGATGTAGCATTTGGCTGCCAACGTGGTTAGGTGTAACAGCAGGTATGATCTAACTAGTTTGACGAGTGCAATGGGATAACCCATCATCATCATTTTAGCTAGTAGACTATCGTGCCAGACCCTGTCGAAAGCCTTCGCAACGTCCAGGAGTAGTGCCGCCGTGACCTGTCTGGTTGAAACCCTTGGTGACTTATTCAGTGATCCTGAGTACTTGTAGTTCCGTACTGTGTCCTGTCCTGTACGTGAACTGTTCATCCGGGATGATTTGGAGCTCTTCGGTTTCCTCTTCTATTCTTCTCAAGATGACGCGCTCGGCTACCTTGCTCAGAGCTGAGAGTAGGCTGATGGGCCTGTAAGAGGAGGGAAAGATTAGATCCTTACCTGGCTTCGGGATGACTATGAAGTCGGCCTTCTTCCACCCTGTCCGGAAAAGTATCTGAGCCTCAAGATCCCGTTGATGGATATTCACCGGGGCTGCTACGCCTTTCCTGGGTAGCTTCTTGAGGGCGATGTTTCCGATCTTGTCACATCCGGGAGCTTTCCTTGGCTTTAAGCTCCCTTAGAATCCCCTTAAGGCGGAGCATCCGACGCACTCTCATTTCACGCCATCAACCCAGTCCTCGTCCTCATCATCGAGTTGGTTTTCCCTACACTGCAGTTCCAAGCTGTCCGCAAATGCTTCGGCTTTTTCCTGGCGAGTGTAGACAATCCCATTCTCTCCGTGGATCGGGGGCATCGGCTTCGGCCTGTTCCGCAGAGCGCGCTGGGTTTTCCAGATGCTCCTGTCCTGTGGGTCCAGCGATTCCAGGTGACGCTGCCATCCTTCTTGACGGTGTTCCTGGAGGGCAGCTTTGACTCTCCTGTTCAGAGTATTATACGCGTGTCTATCCACTGGAGTCTAGTCCTCTGGGCCCTTTTCTTCGTCCTTCGTCTATCCCGAATCAGCTGCCTGAGGTCGAGATATTATGCTGGAGTGTGTAGCCACATCGCTAGATAGCGGATGCACATTCGGTATCCGAATATAGTGCGTTTAATATTTTGGAATCTTTGCTAAATGCTAAAGGAAGCCCACGATTCTTTGCAGAAAGTCAAGTGCGTATACGGTATGCATATAGGTTATACGGTTATGCCGAGGTATAACCGTATAATATAATCTTACATTGTTCTAAACTGTCGCTATCGATTTATTGTAACTGCAATTGGCATATGACTGACTAAAGGTAGTCCATACATACTTTTCTTCACATTCGTCAATATTGGTCTAAATTTGCTGTCGTCAGAAACAGGTTTTATTAAAATGTTCTTCAAGTAAATAGCTACTAAATTTAGTTATCTGATAAAAAATATTGAAATATACTAAATTAGTTTTTGAATTAAAACAACTCTTAAATTATCAACACAGTGCAACATTTGGAACTGTTTTAGATAGTTTTTATGTTATTACATACACTGCATGCGGGCAGTAAAATTTGTGGTATAAAATGATTTGTTGCATTAATATAGAAGCGGACATCGAATGGAAACCATTATATATTAAACATCGAAATTTCGGACTAATCACCTGTTTTTAAAATATTAATTTGCAAACAAATAATTATATATAGTATTTCCATATTTTATTCAATGATTTATAACACATATGAAACAAATAACCAACAGAGATGAGCAGAATGAATTAATACTATCTCATAATTAATGAATCAGAACGAATATGTCATGATTTTCTCTGATTCAACCATAATACCAACACAATTACTTCAATGATGTATTCCAAATTTAACTTCAACAGAAACTATTGTTTTTAATATAATTATAATTATCCCGCCATGTTTTACATAAATATAGTAACTGCTAGTTAAAACTTACTGAATAGAGGAAAGTGAGTTATGTTGAAATATTACAGATATATTTGCAATCTATTAGGTACATCAAAGGTAGTGGCTGAATAACTTCCCCTCGGGGGGGGACTGAAGTTTTGCGTAATTACTTTGTTGGTTATTTGAGCACAAAGACACTTGTTGGTAAATCGAAATATGTACAGTTTCAAGATAACGGTCACATAAATATAATGGTCAAGAATATTTTTATTAAATCTTTGATATTTCTCCTGTCGTTCGTACTTTCCCTTTTTTTGCCCGAAAGCTCTTAAAAAAAGATCTTCCTAAATTATCATTTATACTGCGTGTACCAAGAAGTACGCAGCATAAGGATTTTTTTATTTAATCTACAAAAAAAGGTGCAGCGCTTGTTTCTGCTTATTTTAGGACTAAAAAACTGTCAAGAAAAGTTGCCTCGTGATTTTTGATATAGTCCCTGTTAAACATTATTTTCAAAAATTCCCCAAAAATAGCATTATTTCTCAAAATTTGGATGTGATAATATTTTATTTACAGCACAAAATTTGTCCCACAAATTAGAAAAATAATAATAATACAGTTTTTTTTAAAGGTTTGAAAAATCAACAAAATCCTCAAAACAAAGCTTCATTTGAGTATTTCTTCTTAAAATTGGTTCAGGAATCATTTTCTTGATATACTTAAGATCACGCTGTACTCGAATCATATTCGAGCATAAAAAAATATTATAATTTTCTTAAGACTTCAAGTAATGTAGATCGCATACGTCTATTTATTGTAATTTCGAGTGAAAATGGACATGGCACCAGATATATGGAATCCTATGGACCTACCGATTTCTTTTGTTTTTTGATATGTAATTCTACTGCTCAAAAGGAGTAACTTTTAATAAGGACATCTTTTGTGTGTGTATACCTGGTGACCCAGGAAATGAACTTGAAACTCTAGACACCCTGGAATCTTAAAATACTATTTCTCCTACAATATGCAAAGCTTTTCTACAAAAGAAGATTGTGTTCACTGAGTGTATAATCTTTTATCAATAATATATTTTTTTGTAGTCAAATACGAAAAAGTTAATGACCCGTGGATCTTCTTTCAGCTGGCAAATTTTGCTCATCACCGAATTTATCATTGTCTTTGGCCTTTAAAACATGTGTACCAAATTTGAAAGCTCTGTCTCAAAAACTGTGGCTGCTATCGCGATACTACAGACATGAGAAGAGATTTTTTTCATAAAGTTATGTTTTTCATTATAATTCGTCGAGATTCGTCCAGAAATGCAATAAAAAATTTTTAATTTTTTTCCTGAAATTGTACCTTTTTTCTTCTTTCATTCATTATGCCTCTTGTGGTAATACTACATTCAACAAATTTAATGTGACACCTAAGATGTTGTTGAATATCTTAATTGCCAAATTTGGGATTTCTCCCAATAGAATTTTTGGTTATCGCGGATACACACATACACACACATCCACACACGCATCATTAGGAAAATGGTCAGAATAAATTCAAGAGGGTTCAAAATGTATATGAAGGGTTCGAGCGTAAAACCTGGTAAGTGACAATTCAATATTTTCACAGGAATCAATTTTGAAAGTTTGAGAAAATATTGGAAAAACACCCGACACATTTTGTTGTTTCTACCAATAGCAAGGAAATCTTTGTTCTTTTATGAAAAAATCTGTGTGCATTGTTTTAGTTGAATATTTTTACGTGTCCCCTTTCAAGCCAGTTTTTTCCAAAAAATGACGTGCATTTACCATTATTTACATTGATTATTTGCAAATACCATACCTCAATATCAAAGAAACAGCTGAGAAAAATAATGAAAATTTTATTTAAGTCTAACATAAGACAAAAATGGTACAAGATTTCTACTTAAATCAGCATCTATAGGTTTGTAAACTAATTTTCTTTGGGTATCAAATTGTTATAAAACGGATGATATACACTAGGTATCCATTGTAAGCAGGATAACACATGCTGAATTATAGAGTTTTCTATAGCCAGAGGCGAGTCATATTTCAGTGGTAACTCTTCCAAAAATGGGGTTCCAAAAGATGTCGAGTGTCCTCTTTTACTAAGTGAAACAGGTAGCATTAACCCGTTGTAGGTATATGATGCATGTAGGGTTGATAAATTGTCTGAAGAGAATTGCATCATGACTGCATCCCTGATGCCGAATGATGCATTAGTTGTTGTTGGTTGCTGGAAATATTCGCGCATCTTAGATACCTGCTTAAAATCGGACCGAGTCATTCTATACACTTTGAAAGGGGTTTTCTTTTGGGATTTCTTTAAAACCTCCTCCCAGCCGTTTGGATCCTAGATAAATTGACAGTGGGCTCGCATGTAGTTTTCGACCAGTGCAAAATCTTTATCTGACGGTAACATTGTATGTCCAACTTGTGGGAAGATGTGGACAATTTTTTTGAAGTATCCTGAGGCAATCAACCTAAGCCAAACAGCCATAAGCATCCAATTTTTATTTTGTCCTATACAGTTATCTGCTACGACAATTAGCTTCTCACCTTTAATATTATTCATTTCAAAATATTTCAATAGGCAACTTCCTATTTCATCTGCACCTCGTCCTGCGATAGATTCATTCCACATGTAAAAGTATCCTTGAGTGGGGTATGTAGAGTGAATGCTGAAGTTGCAACAGAACAGCTTCTTCTTGTAAAATGTTGTTCCCGTCGATAGTTTTGGAGTGGGCAAAGCTTGCTGCAGATCAAACGTTATTACAAATATTCCTTGGTTTCCTATGGTTTCTTTAGTTGCACTTCCAATTGCATTTTGTCCAGCTTTGGCTTTTTGATGGTGTAACTCTTGTTCTGTTGTTAACTGCTTAGGTTTAGCATCATCATTATTAGCTCGTGCTTCTTTTGTGGCAACATTGAACCTATCACATATACTGCAAGAGTCTATCTTGGATGACTTAAATGTGATATTATAGTCTCCCGTAAATATTTTGCGGAATTTGTCTCTACAAACAGGGACATTTTCAGAACATTCAAAAGTATACACCTCGTAGCAGTTGTCTACTTTATACTCCATTGTTATGAACAAACGGTTCAGAGCGTCGTTTCTGGACTAGTGACTTTCATATTTCGGTAATGCGTCAATGAAAGATCGGCTAACTATTCTTCACTAAATTTCTTTTTATGATTTTCATGACGATCTCTATTATCAACAGTTGGTGTATTGCAACCTTTTCCCAACTTTGTAGCAATATTTTCTATTCTTCCACGATTGTTCTGTAGACCGTGGATACTTAAAAAATCCCTTTTGCACATTTTCTTTTCTTCGCCATTTGAAACTACAAAATAATCCAAAGTAAAGTTTCGCCTGGAAGAAAGATATCTCTTTGTTTTACGTTTGACTTTCTGTATTGTCATTCATCTGAATAGGTAAGCATTTTGCATATTATGATTTTCCATGCTTCAAAAATTTCTAGAAATTTATTGTCGGTTTATAATATACAATATCAAAACACTTATATTTGCAAGAGCAGTCAAGTCCTATTACTTTCTCAGGAACGTCTCTCCCAGTACCTCTGAATGTTCGGTAAGATTTTTTCATGGACTCTATTTTCTTGATTTCTTTTCTGCTTATTCCTCCTTTTTTTCTTTTTTTCCCACGCTTAATAGGTGTCTCAGCGTTATTATCTTCTTCGGCACTTAATTCCTTCTTATCAGTATTCTCCCCTTACTAGATTAAAAATTCACTCAATGAGCATGTAAAACATGGTATCTGCAGTCACTTCAAAATGTGGTATCTAGCAGCAGATAACACTGTTTACATTGTAGAACAAGAATATAGGTGAAAACACTTTTTTTACCTCATTTTCATCGTTTTCCGCATCTGGAGTGTATTTCGAATCTTCATCAGTAGAATAGAGATCAGTTTCAGTAGAATCAAACAAATATTCATTATCTGTATTCATATTAGAGCACATCAAAACACGTCGTCTGGCCGTCATATTAACACACCATTGTTTTCGTGGTCAGGAGTGCAGATAACACATGTTATATCATGCATTTAGCGACAGCTATTTGAGATTTCTGGAAATTTGAAGTGGAATCTGTTTTTGATTGGTCTTTATCATGTTTTACGTTATAGAAGTAATTTATGACAAATTTGTCATTTACTAGGTTTTACTCCCTAACCTCTCATATATCAATTTTCCTTTTTTACCCCGCCTTTCAAAATTTATATAATCCTGGAATATTCACTACTGTTTCGAATTTGTATTTGCTTTAAATCAACTCTTGTGCCAATTAATTATTTCCAATAATTGTGTTATCACTCCTTATATTTCTATATTAATATAATACTATGATATGTAATCCTAAATTTCAGAGTGGAGAGATCTCCTCAGCAAGTCTGCCAAATTATTCAATTCACCAGTCAGCTGCCTTTCTAGACCAAACAACCCCAAAATTTGAGACATTTACAGAACGCCCCGATGACAGATCTCTCACTCTGCCTTCCAAACAGCATTTGAGAGACATAGAACAGAAATGCGATACGGAACTGGTGAAATTGCAGAAATACATTGAGCACATCAACGAAATGAAACTGCACTGGAAATATTTGTGGGCCCAACACAAAAGCATAAATGAGCTTGGAGACTATCAGCCTACGAATAGATCCGAAAAATCGAATAGAATGTACGAAGGTGTTCCTTCAGAAGATTATATGGACGACGGGACTGACTCAGATACAGACATTTTTTAGCACCGAATCGGATTTAATAAAAATGTTTTTTGCAGGTTTGACGTTGTAACTTTAAATGATATTTTTAAATTAATACTTTTAGGAATTAAGAAGTTTTTCGATATTGTTAATCACGTTTTCAAATAAATTAGTAGATTTATAGAAAGTGTTATGCTGTTTTATAAATCAAATCATCAATAGGGGCTATTATGAGGAATTATAGCCAAGTAGTACACTAAAATATTCCTTTAAACTTAGAGTCAAATATTAAAAAAAATTGTTATATGTATACAGGGTGTTTCAAAAAACAAGCAGCAATGTTCATCCGGATTTCACAGTCCAAAAATAACAGAAAAATGTACTATAAACATGGGTTCGGAAACGCTTCGTTGCTGAGATATAGGGTGTTAAAAGCTATAAAAAAAATAAAAACTAAGCACAACTGTAAAATTTAATTCAAAAATAGGATGAGATTTATTTATACTGACAGTAGATCGTAATCTGTCATACTTTTTACGTTTCAAAGCATACTTGTTATTTTTTATAGAAAGATAGAAGGGGCAACTTTAAAAGCTATGAAGATTACAAAAATAGTGGCGTCGCTGACACCAAATATCGAGTTCTTGACAAACAACTCTAATATTTTCTGATAACAGGTCAGGATTTGCCCCAGAAACTGTGATAGTGGTATCATCAGCAAACATTGTAACACTATTCCTACTGATGATATCTGGCAAGTCATTGACATATAGCATAAATAGGAGTGGGCCCAACACTGACTCTTGAGAGACACCAAGTGTTTCATCTTTTGACTGAGATATGTGGTTTTCCAGTTTTACCCTGATCTTTCTATTAGTCATGTATGATTCAATCCAGTTTAGTAGGTTACCACGTTATACCTATGGTATATAACTTTTGTACCAGCAATTTTATATCTACAGTTTCGAATGCTCGGGACAGATCAAACATTAGCGTTACTACATAATTCCCCCTAGTCAAGTTCGGAGTACACAAAATTTAGTAAACGATGAGGCTGATTCTATCGATTTATTTGTCCTAAATTCATGTTGAGCAGGTGATAAAATTTCATTTGTATTAAAAAAAAATGAGATTGAGTTGTGAACAATTCTCTCCATGAATTTTGAGAAGGTACTCTACAATGATATCTGACGGTAATTATCTATATTAGTTGGATCTTTTTTTATAATGGTAAGACACTGGCAGTTTTGAGAATTTCAGGAAAAATACCTTGCTCAATGGATTTGTTCATTAGAAAAATCAAAGTGGTAATTATTATATTTATAATTAATCTTATCGATTTGAGTGTATAGCCATCTAAACCTAAGGAATTAGTATTATTTTATATAATTCAGTACTTTCATAATATCTTCTTTTCTTCTTCAAAATAGTTTATAACAATAATGCTTTGATTATTAGCAGAAACTGTACATAGTAGTGATAAATTTTTCCCAAAATGTTGTAGTTCAACCTTTTGAGCAGTTGTAAGTAATACATTCTAGAACATTTTCTGGTAATGGATTATCTTTCACGGATGTAGAGATTAAACTATTATTTGTCCTTCAGGATGCAAAGTTCTGTTATGCCAGATTTGAATTTGGAGCTAAACACGTTAAGAGTGTAATAGAAATAATGCCATTTTTTTTGGACAAAATGTGTCTATTTATTAAATTTTTAAATTAACAAAAGTAATGTTAAAACTTAAGAGAGATTTCAGTTTAGAAAATCTTTTTGTAGTTTTTTCCTAAAAATGACAGACAATGAGTATTAATGGTATTTTAAGAAAACTTCACCTTTTAAAAGGGTTAACGGGGTGCACAGGACCTTTTGCTGGGGATGTTATTGAATACTTAATTTGACATAAAACCATTGCTAAGTAGAGAAAATTATTCCGGGTAAACTTTTTTCCATTTTATTTATTTGATCCATTTCTACTTGTCTAAAATTAAGGAAAATGTATACAATAAACACTATTATGACACCGAAAAGGAAACAATAACCTTAATAAACGAGATGTAACCACAAAGTGTGCCTGTTCGCAACTATGAAAGAAAATCCAGGAGTATCATAATATGCATGTAAACATTGCAAAAAAACATCGGAAAAAAAGGGGTTAGAGTTCTACTCAGGAACGTCGTAAATATTATATGTTAAAATTCAATAATTGTGTAATTTTTTTCTTGGGTATTTTTGACGTGTATGTGATCCAATGAAAACTGATAATAGCGTAGATATAAATAAACGCTCGGACAGGTTAATTTTATTTTGGAGGAGGAAAATAGGTTTTCCGAGTTTCAACATCATTACATCAACCCTCGAGCGGTGAGGCGAACAGCCCTTAAAATTTTAATAGGAAAGGAGGGGTGTTTTATGTCAATGGAAAGGCCCTTAAATTCTCTAAAGAGTGAAATGCAGTTTTTGAAATTTACAAGTACCGTTTTCGAAAAAACAAAGATTTATTTATGGAAAAATAACTGTGAAGTACAATCTAGCTACTTAAATTATCACTTTAGTAAATGCTACAACTGCCAACATTCTCGTACATTTTGAAGCATTTCTAGGGTGATTTGGAAACAATCGTTTGTGATTCGTTGATGTAAATCTTTTAATGAAGCAGGTGGAGTTAAATAAATTCTGCATTTCAAGTGACCCCACAGAAAGACGTCTAATGGAGCAAGATCTGGTGATTTTGGGGGCCATTCAATGGAACCTGTCCTCCGAATCTAGTGATTCAGAAAGTGTTGATCCAAATACTGACGAACGGGCAGAGCATAGTGCGGAGGAGCGTCATCTTGTTCAAATATCAACTGAGCCTTCAAATAATTTTGGTCGTTTTAAATAATGTCAGTCAAGATGGGGTCAATTTTGTCTTCCAGAAGTTCCAGATATATTTGTCCTGTTAGATTGCCTTCTAGGACAAAAGGGCTAACGATACGATCTTCAGAAATCGTTTAATTTTTGGGGATG
The DNA here is from genome assembly GCA_029963845.1 of Rhamnusium bicolor. NCBI lineage: Eukaryota > Metazoa > Arthropoda > Insecta > Coleoptera > Cerambycidae > Rhamnusium > Rhamnusium bicolor. The sequence continues at coordinate 43,582 of JANEYF010004197.1, forward strand.
TTGACTATATACTTCATGAAATATTCGAGGATGAGAATCAGATCAATAATGACGATTATGACGACTAACCGTACCCTTTAAAATAAAAGAACACTCATCACTAAAACAGATGTAAAAAAAGATAATGTGGGTTGTCAATCTCTCGCTCGCTTACAACCTCGCAAAATTGTAAACGACGATCACCATAATCTTCATTCAGTTGTTGTGTCAGACTAATTTTATAAGGGTGAAATTAATATATTTTTTTTCATTTTTTTTAAAAAAAAGGAATATTTTTTTTGTGGTTCGATGTTCCGATTTTTATTTGCTACAGATCCAATGTCTGAATTTTTTAACCAATAATGAATCACTGTCGCGACATTCATATTTTCATGTTGATAATTGAATAGTTCAGCAGCCTTATTAGCACATCGATTGTTCCCATAATAATCTCACTCACCTCAACCCTCTGTGCAATTGTATAAAGCATTGTTGCTTTTTAGATTAATTAGAAGTAAGTCACGCACTATACAATAACGTAAATCACGTTTATTAATCAAGTAAGAAACAAACTGAAATTTCGATTAATTTCTTCAACTGTTTTAAAATCTTTCATCGGTAAAGGGAAAAACTTTCAATAAAAAGTTCAAGTTATCGTATTTACTGATAAAGAGAGTGCAAAAAATGCAAACCAATTATACAGTGACGTACTAAATGTTTGTAGCTCGTAAATATCAAACAGGTTCAGTTCGGAAACAAAAATTCAGTTTCTAGAAACCGGACGTAGAAGCTGTGTAGTTTTAATTGCCCGTTTTATATTCTGTGAACTAAAGTAACTGATGAACTTAAGACACGCAAACCTTTAATTTTCTACCAGTTAGGAATGCAATTCCGTGCAACGCAAACATCTGTTACAGTAATATGCAGTTAGTATAAAATTTGGCATTTATAGCAAAAGTAACTTTGTTTAGTATTAATGTAATAAAGCTAAATAATCATTTGTACAAGAGAGGAATGAGACATTATTTCAAGAAAGCGTAAAGTTTTGTAATCACGAGTGAAATAATAATCTGTTGTTTCCTTACGCATTATAGACACTATTTTTTCTACGGCCGTTCAAATAGTTAAAAAAATTTTTTGCAAATATGAATTTGTGACATTTTCATTTCACTAAATAAAATCGCAAACGTCAACATTTTCTAATTTCTAATTAGACACGCCAGCTCAAAGTAGTTTATAAGTTACAAGAAATGTCAATAGCCGTGTTTCCTAAAAAAAGAAAAAAAACGAAGCGACAGAAATTGTGAAAATTGTAAATAAATGAGTTATTCAGACTCAAATCCATTCGATGTTGAGACGGCAGCAGCATCTGTAATATCTTCATTAGTACCTGAGAAACCTAAAAAGAAATAAAGATAGCATATCTGAAGTTGGCTTATTTCAAAGAAACATCAACAGGACAAAAATCCTCTACAGTGGCTATACTGGTAATAATATTCAAACTAAGATTTCTATAAAAAAAATGTAGATATTATTAAATATACTAATTTAATAGCATTATTGAAAAGAAAATGCGATGGATGCAAAGCTAAGAAGTTTAAGTTTTTAAAAAGGGAATTTTTTTAAAATGTTTGAAAGAATCCAATGACGATACAGTTTTTAGTTATAAGGTGATTGTACCACAGATTTATCGTATTAAATCTGTGATTGTACACTCAAAATCTTTAAATACAGAATTAATAGATATTTGTTACTTTAAGGTTACTATGATAATTATTGGAGTGGCTGTACGTAGCTTGCAGGACGAGCTCACCTTTTTATATATGGAAAATGTGAAGGATGATGGAACTTTTATCCAAGTTCATTTATCACACACTAAAACAGAGATTTCGAGGAATTTTGTTGAGAAATATTAACTTAATAGAAATTGCTCGTAAATATAGTAAACTTTGACTTACTGGAAACCTACCGCCAATGTTTTTCTGTTTTTACCGAAAATGAAAATGCTTTCAGAAACCTATTGGTATTAATACCTTTGGATCCGTGCCCAAAAATATTGCTCGATTTCTTGGACTAACAAATATAGAATAATGCACTGTACACTGTTTCAGATGATTTTCAGAGTCATTAGTAGCCGATGCTGGTGTAGAAATTCTGACACTGAAGCGATACGGCGCACGGCGGTTTAAAATCAGCCTCCGTTGCTGAAGGATATGAAGAAGAATATTGGTATACAAATTTTTGGCAAAAATAACTCCCACTGTCATGAAAATAATGTGATAACTATGTCGTCATTACATTAGTTGTCAAGACTTAATTTATATAATTGTACCCAATGTAAACATTTGTAACTGCAACACACTTTTGCTCTATACAAGAGGAGAATTGTTACTTGACGCTCTCATTCGGCAGTGTTTAAATGCTGTCTAAAGCCATTCCTATTTTGAGTACCCACTTTATTCTATGACCGATACGGTAGAAGCTTGATAGCTGCAGTGAAGATTTGGAATGTCTAGGAGTTTTGTATCTTGGTTGGATGGACGGTTTCGGATTACTACTAAAATGTCAGATTCCTTGGACGAGGCGTTGAATCAAGTGTGATTTCTGCCCGACACCATCATCTTCTTGATGGTGTCTGCAGAGAGAACAAGACGCTTTCTTGCTAACTTCGGGAACCGAGCATTTTAAAAGACCCATTTACTTTACATTTGTATTAGGCGAGCATTATTTGATATAAACAATATATGTAGTTAAAATATAATATAAATAATATTTTCTGAAAAAGAAACAGGTCTATAATGACAGAAACAAATATAAATATTAGCAAATCTTAGTATATATGTACCAAAGTGAAGGAAGACTAGATTAGGTACCATAAAAAAAAGAATATCAAATAAAGAAAGAATTACTTCGTTACATAACAATCCCTAAGTTTTGTTTAGAGTTTTGTTTACACCGATGTATATAATATTTATTAACTGTACTTAACTTGGTTTAATTGTTAGAGAATCTAATATGTTTATTAAACTTCATGTTTTTTTATAAATGTTGCTTTAATGAAATAAACTTTGTTACGAACTTTGGGCTTTCTTATTTACATAACAGAATCTGGATCAATTTCCTAACCAGCTATCCAAAAGCAAACACGGTTACATATTCCGATGCCCAAACATACTTTCTCATATACTTTGGACGTCCGAATAGACACCGTTACACTCTAATGGATCATAATCTCGCATTAGGGGAAATAATGGAATTTAGTACCTAACTCAAATAAGTGAAATAAGGTGATTATTGGCTCACGACCATAGAAAATACTATGCTATATAGTTTAGGACTTCAGTATCAAAATCCTGAAGAATAATATTCTTCGATATTGATTTTTTTTTTCAATTTTTAAGAAATATTTTGCAAAATTAATATTATAATAAATTTATTAAAATTTTAATTATTTTTTTCTCTCTAACAGTTCTCTGATGGTGTAACTGGACCATACCGTATATCATAATTCTAAATTTTAAGTACTTGCACTATTGTCAATTCATGAAATTTATGTGGTCTGAGTAGATAAGAGAAAAGTTTAGGGGTTCTTTAGAAAAACTCAGTTAATAAAGAAAGAATTAAAACTGTCCCTTTGTTTCAAAGTTATAATAAAGTGTGAATGAACGTTAAAGAATCTTACTTTTTAAAAATATGATTTATGCAATGTAATAATTAGACCGCGTTTGAGGTATGTATTCACAATGACTATAGAGCATCCTGGATTACTTACAAAGTATTTAAAAACCCCAATCTGTTAAGAAAAAACTAACAATGACCAAAGTTATACTTAGTAGCTAGTTAGTTGATCCAGTCCAATAGTTATAGAGTCAACTAATATGGTAAATTATACTGTTAATCAGTTCTACTTAAGTAAAAATATTTGAAGAAAGTTTTAAATATACACTTCAGTGGCATTTCAAATAGGTATATCAAACATTTGGGTTCGTGTAACCACAATCTTAGAAAAGCTCCTTTACTATTTTATTGACACGTTGTAAATACAGGAATTCCACCAGGGAACCCCATAGAACATTCGGGCATTGAGGCATCATCCGTGCTGGCAGGCATGACTTAGAATTGACTGTTACTCCTTACATACATCTAAATATTGTAGCATGTTTTATATACTTTTGAAAGTTTATCCGTGCTCTAGTATTAATGTATTTAAATTTCTAAATCCGTTTTAAAATTCTCAGGGCGTATTCCTTCTCTACAAATCCCAATACACAAAAATTCTCACTAGACAAAGAAGAGCTTAGAGAATTCTTAAACTGATTTATAAATTTAATTTAAGGTGTTTAGTGTAATGTTTATAATATACAGGAGACTTAACCTCACTTTAAATTTTTTTTGTATAAGGGCAACTGCTTATTGTCCAGTTTCTGGGTGCAAGTTCTGAAAAAATCCGCCCAAAATGACATTTCACCCTTTTTCACAAAATGGAAGAGAAATAGAACGATTACTGACGACATCAGGAGTAATCAGGACATGGATTGGTAGATAAGCAAAAGGCTTGGATTATTAAATTGAAGATGGGGGAAAAGTAAGCCATATATGAAAGTGTGTGTGTTAGATTTTATGAAACACGATCTTTTAAAGGTTCAGTATATTAAGCTTTGCATAATTTCTATGAAAGTATTGCAAACTTTGCTGTATTTAAAACATAAACAATCTTTAATGTAAAAAATGAGACAACAAAACGAATTGCTGTTCCTTCTTTAAACGCCTGAAAAAACGACACAGAAATAGTACCATCAACATCAAGAGAGTAAAATAGAGGCAGAATCTCACAATTAGAAAAAAAGAAAGAATGAAACAGCTATGGATGCAAATTAGTATATTTTTCATCTCTGAAAACTATTAAGATATCGAATTGGATACACCTCAAGAAAATATTATGTGAGGAGAAGCCTATAGAGCACACAATGCGTAATTGTTAACTGAACTAGTAATGTGTTCTCCAGAAGTGACTTCGCACAATATCACATATCCTGCATTATATACTTCTTCACCTTCAAAGACACATCTGGACATCAAGACATTGAAGCTACTTCTCCAGAGATAAATTAATATCTCTTTTGCCTAAAATTTTGTTTAACCTTTTTTTATACAACCATTCTTATATTATTTAATTATTAAATACCCACATTAAAAAGATTTCAAAACTGTTACTAATAACAAAATATTGCAATAAAACGAACTTTATACAGCAAAACAATAAAACAAAAATATAAAACTTAATTGAGGTTAGGTAACGAAACCATTTCGGATCCATGTTAATACGACTTTTCGTCTTATTTTGATGAGAGAAATTAGCACTAGAAAGGTAGTTTAGTTTACTTTTGAATCGAATCAGCCTACAGAATTATTTCCACAAAGAAGTGTAGTTTTGTGGTTTTTATTGATCGGTTATTATTTAAAGAAAATATTTGAACGTTAAATTCAGAGAACAGCTCAAAGAAAATTTTTTATAACGTTAGTAGCTGTTACATTGTTATTATCACCCTGGTAGCTATTACACTAATGTACCTACTCGTATTTATTTTCCGTTTGAAGCATCGTTATATCAACTTGTCTGCACCAATTTAAGTGAAGTATAATTTATATTACACTACATTTATAAAAAAGTTGTATTCAAAGTACCTACAATTGTTTTCATTCAACGAATATTACCAGACGAAAACAGGGAAATGGATGTAACGTTTTACCTGAAACCTCGTAAAGAGTAAGAGTTGACAATAAGCGTATGTCACAAAACCACGAAGCAATTTCATGTAAGTTAGCGTGTTACTCTTCCTGCTTTTTACTACGGTTGTTTTATTACCCGGAAACGTCGGAGTTTGCCAGTTTTCACGGATATTCAGGATGCGGATGCTGCCTAGTGTGTCGAATTACCAAATATGTTTTAATACAATTTATTATATCAAGCATAAGATCAGAATCAATACGGGGGCAAAGACAAACTTTTTTATTTTTTATATATTTTCTTTGTAGTCGTGAAGTAGAATAATAGTTTAATACGAAATTAAATGATACATAAATTTTAGTAAATGTAAATTAGTAGGATCGTAAAACGAAAGCTGTCCTGTATTTTCTGAAAGAAACACGCAAAAATACCAAAAAAAAACCTTTTGAAGAGGCATTTTTAAAATGTGGCAGATACCTTTGACAGCAATTTATAAAAACGTCGGCTGGGAATATGAGAACAATTTGAAAGTGGCCATCTAGGAGTTTGACTTCAAAAGAGAATTTATGTTTTATATCAGAATATTCCTTAAAGCGTTAGACCACGAATTTTACAAAGTGGCAGCCTGATTTTTAAAAAGTATGGGAAAGTAGACATCTTTTTTATTTGTGTATAGTAGAAACACTGAGAATGCATTAATAACCACGAACAGTATTCTAAAAAAATTGCATACTTTTGGCTTGGCCGAATATCATGACTCTTAATAAACTACAATTATTTTTATTCACTTTTGACTATATGGAAAATAGTATGGCAATAATTAATTTATGGATTTTGACACAGCTGTCCTAATATTTTCATTGTCTTTTGTCTTCAAACCTCAAAGCAGTGACCTTAAGAAGGTATGGATGTTATTTAGAACTGGGAAAGTGACACATATCTTCCTGTTTATTTTATTGCATATGCCTTAGAAGAAGACAAAGCAGCTGCTTATTGGTCTCCCTAAGTTTTAACGTAGTTTAGTTCAGTTGCATCGCGAGACTTTCTTAGCTCTATAGAAGAAAGGTGTAGAATTGAGGCAAGTAGTGAGTTCTCCATTTCTCATCCAGTGAAATGGTTCATAATAGGCAGAAATGTGGGGCGAGATACAGGCGTAATAAAAGAAATTTACTAGGAACAAAAGCAATAAACTATTACAATTTATAACAATGTATGCACAACTTACCCTCTTAACTAACTTGATGAACTAGCTTAGTTATCATAAACTGGAGAAGATCTGTAAAAACGTTGCAGTATCTATGGTTGTCTCCGTGAGTGATGTTCACTGTGGTGAAAAAATATGTTTATATTTTAATAACGATCGTTCGACATCTATTCATGTAATACAGGCATACCTAAAATAGTCTTTGAACGCGCTTAACGGATCTAGAGATGCACCATCAGTACTATCACAAATTTGTCTTAATCTGGTAAAACCGGTGTTTTACTTTAACACGTGCAAACTTTTCTCTAACGCGGTCATTTTTTGCGTCACCTACAGCATGTAGCAGTCACCTTGTCAGGATTGAAGTATAGTATCACAGTTTTTATTTGTTGTAAATATTCAGCATAATAAAAAACTAGCTTCAACCATGTTCCTCAACGTGTAAGAATCGGGTGTGGTGGTACGGGAATACCGGGACACTTGCTGTGAAATGCGCCAAGACGTTTAGGAGATTTAAGGGCACTTTTTTGTACTTGCTATTAATTCATTTACCTCTAGAAAACCTTGTCGAATAGTTTCTGTCACAAAATGTAAAGCATGCACTTTACACGTAACATGTAACAACCTACAACCGTGTTCTTGAAGGGAACGCATCAAACGCATTGTTGCGGTATCGTCGGTCACGAACATCAACACCTGACTTGATGACAGATCAAATTTTTGTAAAGTCTCCAGCACCACCCGCGTTATTATTTTGCCAGTACGCTCAGTTAGTCTTTTGCTAGCTAGTAGTAGTGGAAATGTTAGTTTAAGAGGGTCTAGTACACGTACTAAATCATTTACAAAAGAATTTTTTTACGATCTGTCGTCTCGTCAACACTTAACCGCAGCCGTATATTTTTTAATACACATTTGATCTTATTTACAATGTCTTCGTGTACAGTTGGTACATAGTTACACAACGTTACGCGACTTGGTAACGTCACCTGGGGACTGTATTAATTCCAGAACTCCCGAAATAGTTGCTTATCGAGTATATGCTGGGGAACATCACAGGCAATCAGTATTAACAGTAAATCGAACATTAACTGTGTTTTCGCAAGCACGCAATTTTTTTAGTTTTTTTGCTGCATACTGTACGTGACGTCTACAATCATATAAATCCCAGCACATCAGGTCTGTCTCGCACACCTTACAAATTATTGTAGCACCATTATAGAATAAATCCGGGTATTCACTGATAAATTTATTCACTTTGTCAGCGTATAGCTGTTTATTGCCCTTGCGCAGGTTTGACATATTGTATTATTAAATTAATATCAACAATAAAATACAACAAATAAAATTTTCAACAATACAGCAATATAAACGGAGAGGAATAAATTTAGCGTGTAAACACTACGATATACAACAATGGACATCTCTAGCGGCTCTCTTAGATTTGCCCACCAGCACGTCATTGCCTCACCAGATATATATCTACCTGCTGTTGCACCACTGAATAGCCGCATAACTTGCCAACTCTACTCATAGATAATAATCGAAATATATTTTATTCTTGTACGTTGCCACTGATGTTAAACTGTCAGTAAATCAATGCAATGGTGGAAGATTCCCTTTGCTTCATAGTTCCATCCAGTCCTTTGGATAATCTTCCATCTACAGACAGCACACTCGAATAGCATACGCTGAGAGTTTCAGGCAAAGCTAAAGATAAGCTGATAGCAATATACTCCAGTTTCAAGTACAGAATTTTGAAACGTAGGTAGGTTGATCCCATATGAGTAATTATTCATGATAAATCAAATAAAAATCTCTTCCTTTATTATTACCTTCGGAACAAACCTGTTGGAAGTATTCTTCACGAAACCGCACATTAAAAAAATTTTTAAATTTTTTCTATTTGATTTATCACAGATTTTGATTTTGATGTTGAGAAGAAGGAAGGCATTGGTGGTCAAGTCTGACGAATATATGACATGCCTGTCATCAAGATTATTTATTGTACTTGGAGATATCTTGCTTGAGCTCGGGAGTACGTTGAGCTCTTAATTGCCTGTGCCAAAAAAGTAAGAAAATAATAAGATGTAAATTTGAAGTAACTAAAGTGTATCCATTTTTTAAATTTTATTTACAAATTGTCATTTGTATCATCTGTACAAACAAATACGATAACAAGATACATAAAAATTTAACGTTTTCTTGTAATGAAGATGAAACACAATATCCAGTTATCGTCTTTTTTTGTTTAAAGTGTCGATAAGGATACGTATAAGTAAGATGAAGAAGGGGAACACAACGATGACAAAGAGGGGCGAGGCTCTAGTTTAATGTGGAGTCAGATCCACATCCTAAGGCATAGACAGTTCCATACTCAACGGCGTTGGGAACAAATTACAAATGAAATATCAATTTGTCCCGGAATAAAGTCAAACCATCGATTTTCGCTACTCATATACACTCGGCTATAAGTAGTGTGAAAGTGTGCAATAATGTGCAATAAAACGGTGTATTACGCTTGTTAAAATTGGTAGGGCAATGAAAGCTGATGAACAATAATGCAAGAGGGACAATTTTTAAAAAAAAAAAAACTAGTTTATTGTTGACATTACATTTCAATGAAAATGAACATTTTCATTCCCAATCGATTATAAAACACTTTGATATGTAATTTATTTGACTTTTACTTCCCACTTATATTGTACTTATGAAATTTTAAAGGTGTACAAAATGATAAGGTCTGAATGGATTATGCGTATAATCTACAGAGAAAAAGCATGCACACATAAACGTGAAACCCATTTAATAAACAATAGGTAATTCTTCACAAACTTAACATCATAATAAGAATAACATCATAATATCATAACTTAACATCATAATATTAGATAAGGAATGCTTCAATTCAAACTAGATCAAGTTCTCAAAATATCCTCCCCAACTTCGTTGCATATCCTGCACCGCACCAATAAATGTTGTGTGGCCCCAATGGTTTGTCTGTGGTTTTCATGTTATCAGAGGCTGCCACTACCGCTGCCGTAGTCCCCTCTCTAGTATTAACTTCCGTGCTGTACATCGATTATTCCATGTGGCCCCTAACATAGTAATCGAGAACAATTAAGTCAGGAGACCTAGCTGGCCAAACTTGAGGACCTCCTCGACTAATCCAGCGGTTAGGAAACTCATTGTTGAGATGGAAATGAAGAACTTTCTTGTCGACATTTTGCGCTAATAATAAATTGGGGAAAAATGGTCTGGAGGAAATCCAAGTAGATTTCTCCAGACAATCGGCCTTCCGCTTTTAATGCCCTCCATACACGGGCTTACGACACTTAGCGCGTGTGCACCAAGACCCAACCCAAAAACACCCAAAAGGGGGGAGACAGGGGGAAAGAAACAAAAACACCAAAAAAAAAAACAAAAAAATTTTTTTTAAAAAAAAAAAAAACCCCCCCCCCCAAAACCCCCCCCCCAACCCCCCAAAAAAACCAAAAAAACCCCCGCCCGAAACCCCCCCCCCCCCGAAAAAACCCACCCCCCCCCCCCCCCCCCAAACCCAAAAAACCCAAAAAATCCCCTCCCTTCCCAAAAAAAAAACTTTTTTTTTTTTTTTTGTCCTTGGGGTCAGTCCGCCCCCCCCAACCCCCCCAAAAAAAACCCCCCCACAACCCCCCCCCCCCCCCCCCCCAAAAAAAACCCCTTTTTTTCCTTTTTTTTTTTTTTTTTTCCTCCCCCCCCCCCCCCGGGGGGAAAAAATTCTCCCCCCCTTTTTCCCTCTCCCCCCCGGCCCCAGGCACCCCCAACACCCCAAAAAACCCCCCCCCACCCCCCCCCCACCAAATCCCCCCCAAAAAATTTTGGGTTTGTTCCCCAAATTTTTTTTTTTTTTTTCCCCCCCCCCCTTGGGGGTCCCCCCCTCCCCCCCCCCCCCCCCTTCCCCCCTTTCCCCCCTCCCCCCCCCCCCCCCCACCCCCCCCCCCACCCCCACCAAAAAAAACCCCTTTCTCCCCAAACACCACACCCCCTCCCCCCCCCCCCCCCCCCCCCCCCAAACCAACACCCCCCCCCCCCCCCCCCCCCCGGGGGCCAGGCACCCCCCAAAACCCCCCCCCCCCCCCCCCCCCCCCCCCCCCCCCCCCCCCCCCCCTCTCCCCAACCCCCAAACACCCCCCCCCCCCCCCTCCCCCCCCCCCCCCCCCCCCCCCTCTTTTTCCCCTCCCCCCCCCCCCTCCCCCCCCCCCCCCCCTCGCCGGTCCCCCCTCCCCCCCCCCCCCCCCCCCCCCCCCCCCCCCTCCCCCCCCCCCCTCCCCCCTCCCCCCCCCGGGGCCCCCCCACACACAGCAAAAAAAAAAAACCTCCCCTCCCCCTCCCCCCCCCTTTCCCCCCCCCCCCCCCCCCACACAAAAAATTCTCCCCCTCCCCCCCCCCCCCCCCCCCCCCCCCCCCCCCCCCCCCCCTCCCCTAACAAAAAACCCCCCCCCCCCCCCCCACCCCCCCCCCTCCCCTCCCCTTTATAATTAAAAAAAAAAAAACCCCCCCCACCCCCCCCCCCCCCCCCCCCCCCCCCCCCCCACCCCCCCCCCCCCCCCCCCCCCCCCCCCCCCCCCCCCCTTTCCCCTAAAATTATCCAAAAAAATTCCCAAAAAAAACTCTCCCCCCCCCCCCCCCCCCCCCCCCCCTCCCCCCCTCCCCCCCCCCCCCCCCCCCCCCCCCCCCCCACCCCCCCCCAAACCCCCCCCCCCCCCCCCCAAAACCCCCCCCCCCCCCCCCCCCCCCCCCCCCCCCCCCCCCCCCCCCTTTCAACCCCCACAAACCCCCCCCCTCCCCCCCCCCCCCCACCCCCCCCCCCCCCCTCCTCCCTTCCTCCCTCCCCTTTTTCCCCTCTTTTTTTTTTTTAACCCCCCCCCCCCCCCCCCCCCCCCCCCCCCCCCCCCACCCCCAAACCACACACCCCCCCTCTCTCCCCCCCCCCCCCCCCCCCCCCCCCCCCCCCCCCCCCCCCCCCCCCCCCCCCCCCCCCCCCCCCCCCCCCCCCCCCCCCCCCCCCCTTCCTTTCTCCCCCTTTTTCCCCACCCCCACCCAACACCTTTCCTTTTTTTTCCCCCTCTCCCCCCCCCCCTTCCCTCCCACCCAAACCCCCCCCCCCCCCCCCTCCCCCCCCCCCCCCCCTTCCCTCCTCCCCCCCCCCCCCCCCCCCCCCCCCCCCCCCCCCCCCCCCCCCCCCCCCCCCCCCCCCCCCCCCCCCCCACCCCCCCCCCCCCCCCCCCCCCCCCCCCCCCCCCCCCCACACCCCCCCCCCCCCCCCCCCCCCCCCCCCCCCCCCCCCCCCCCCCCCCCCCCCCCCCCCCCCCCCCCCCCCCCCCCCCCCCCCCCCCCCCCCCCCCCCAACAAAACCCCCCCCCCCCCCCCCCCCCCCCCCCCCCCCCCCCCCCCCCCCCCCCCCCCCCCCCCCCCCCCCCCCCCCCCCCCCCCCCCCCCCCCCCCCCCCCCCCCCCCCCCCCCCCCCCCCCCCCCCCCCCCCCCCCCACCCCCCCCCCCACCCCCCCCCCCTTCACCATACTCCCCCCCCCCCCCTCCCCTCCCCCCCCCCCCCACACCCCCCCCCCCCCCCCCCCCCCCTCCCCCTCCCCTCCCCCTCCCCCCCCCACCCCCCCCCTCCCCCCCCCCCCCCCCCCCCCCCCCCCCCCCCCCCCCCCCCCCCCCCCCCCCCCCCCCCCCCCCCCCCCCGGCCCCCCCCCAACCCCCCCAACACCCCCCCCCACCCACACCACCCCCCCCTCCCCCCCCCCCCCCCCCCTTTCCCTCCCTTTTTTTAAATCCCCCCCCCCCCCCCCCCCCCCCCCCCCCCCCCCCCCCCCCCCCCCCCCCCCCCCCCCACCCCCCCCCAAAACCCACCCAAAAAAAAACCCCCACCCCCCCACCCCCCAACCCCCCCACAAAACCCCCCTTTTTGGGCCCCCCCCCCAAAAAAAAACACCCCACCCCCCCCCCGCGCCCGCCCCTCCCCCCCCCCCCCCCCCCCCCCCCCCCCCCCCCCCCCCCCCCCCCCCCCCCCCCCCCCCCCCCCCCCCCCCCCCCTCCCTCTCTTTTTTTTTTTTTTTTTTTCCCCCCCCCCCCCCCACCCCCCCCCCCCCCCCCCCCCCAAAAAAAACCCCCCCCACACCCCCCCCCCAAACACCCCCCCTCTCCCCCCCCTCTAAAAACCCCCCCCCCCCCCCCCCCCCCCCCCCCCCCCCTTTTTTTAAAAAAAAATTTTTTCCCCCCCCCCCTCCCCCCTTTCCCTCCCCCCCCCCAAAAAAAAGTAAGTGGGGGCCCCCGGCCCCCCCCCCCCCCCCCCCCCCCCCCCCCCCCCCCCCCCCCCCCCCCCCCCCCACCCCCCCCCCCCCCCCCCCCCCCCCCCCCCCCCCCCCCCCCCGGCCCCAACACACCCCCCCCCCCCCCCCCCCCCCCCCCCCCCCCTAAAACACCCCCTCCCCCCCTCCCCCCTCCCCCCCCCCCCCCCCTCCCCCCCCCCCTCCCCCCCCTTTTTTAATAAACCCCCCCCCTCCCCCCCCCCCCCCCCCCCCCCCCCCCCCCCTCCCTCCTCGGCGGGGGCGGGCCTTCCCCCCCCCCCTTTCCTCCCCCCCCCTCCCCTCCCCCCCCCCCCCCCCCCCCCCCCCCCCCCCCCCCCCCCCCCCCCCCCCCCCCCCCCCCCCCCCCCCCCCCCCCCCCCCCCCCACCCCCCCCCCCCCCCCCCCCCCCCCCCCCCCCCCCCCCCCCCCCCCCCCCCCCCCCCCCCCCCCACCCCCCCCCCCCCCCCCCCCCCCCCCCCCCCCCCCCCCCCCCCCCCCCCCCCCCCCCCCCCCCCGGCGCCCCCCCACACCCCCCCCCCCCACACCCCCCCCCCCCCCCCCCCCCCCCCCCCCCTCCCCCCCCCCCCCCCCCCCCCCCCCCCCCCCCCCCCCCCCCCCCCCCCCCCCCCCCCCCCCCCCCCCCCCCTCCCCCACTAACCCCCCCCCCCCCCCCCCCCCCCCCCCCCCCCCCCCCCCCCCCCCCCCCCCCCCCCCCCCCCCCCCCCCCCCCCACCACACCCCACCCCCTCCCCCCCCCCCCCCCCCCCCCCCCCCCCCCCCCCCCCCCCCCCCCCCCGCCCCCCCAAAAAAAAACCCTCCCCCCCCCCCCCCCCCCCCCCCCCCCGCGTCCTCCTTCCCCCTCTCTCCTCCCCTCCCCACCCCCCCCCCCCCCCCCCCCTCCCCCCCCCCCCCTCCCCTCCCCCCCCCCCCCCCCCCCCCCCCCCCCCCCCCCCCCCCCCCCCCCCCCCCCCCCCCCCCCCTTTCTTTTATATTTTTTTTTTATTTTTTTTTCTCCCCCTCTCCCAAAAACACCCCCCCCCCCCCCCCCCCCCCCCCCCCCCCCCCCCCCCCCCCCCCCCCCCCCCCCCCCCCCCCCCCCCCCCTCCCCCCCCCCCTTTTTTTTTCCCCCCCCGGGGGGGGGTGTTTTAGAAAAAAAAAAGAATTGTTGGTTGGGCGCCTGGTTTGGTTTATTCGCTGTGGTTTTTTGTTTTTTAAAAAAGGTTAAGGGTGGGGTTAAAAAAGCCCCCCCAAAACCCCCCCCCCCCCCCCCACAGAAAAAAACCCAAATCCCTTGTTTTCCCCGCCCCCCCCCCCCCCCCCCGGCCCCGGCTTGTTTTTTTTTGTTGTTGTTTTGTTTGTGTTTTTTCTCCTGGCCTTTAAAAAAACCACCCCCCCGGGCCCCCCCCCAAAACAAAAAAAAAAAAAAAAAAAAAACCCCCTCCCTTTTGTCGCTTGGTTTGTTTTTTTTAAAAAGTTGGTTGTTTTTGGGGCCTCGCCCCCCCGCCCTCTTGAGTCCAAGGCTTCCCCCCCCCAAGGGTGTTTTCCCTTGCTCCGCGCCGCCCCCCCCCCGCCCCTGTTTTTTTCCTTAAGTTTATTGTTTTTTTTGTTTTAATTGGTTTGGTTTTAAAAACAAAAAGCCGGCCGCGCCCTTTAGACCTGTTTCCCCCTAGAGATTTTTAAGAATGCTCTGCGGCCGGGGGGGGGCTCCCCCCAGCCCCCCCCCCTGGCCTGTGGGGCCCGGCCCCCCGGCCCGCGCCCCTTGGGTTTTTTTGGGGTGTTTGGTTTTTTTGTTTGTGGTTTTTTTTTTTTCTCTGTTGGCTTTCGCGCCTGGGGGGGGGGGGCGCGGGGGTGTTTTTTGTGGTTTGGTGGTTTTGTGGTTTTTTTTGCTTGTGTTGTTTTTGTTTGTTTTTGTTGGTGGTTTTTTTTTTTGGGTTGTCCTTTTCCCCCCCCCCGGCGGGGCCCCCCAAAAAAACTGCCCCCAGCCCGCCCCCCCTTTTTGTTTGTTTTTGGTTGGGGGGGGTTTTTTTAATCCGCCCCCCCCCCCCCCGGCGGCCGCCCCCCCCCAACCCCCCCCCCCCTTTTGTTTTTTCCCTCCCCTCTCGGCTGTTTTTTTGTTTTTTGTTTTTTTTTTTGTTTTTGTTTTGTTTGTTTTTTTTTGTTTTTTTGTTTTTTTTTTTTTTTGGGCCTTTGTGTTGTTTTTTTTTTTTTTTTTTTTTTTTTTGCCCCCTGTGCCTTTGTTTTTTTTTTGTCTTTTTTCTCTTTTTGTTTGGTTTTTTTTCTGGCTGTTTTTTGGGCTCCCCCTTGTTTTGTTGTTTTTTTTTTTTTGTTGTTGTTTTTGTTGTTTTGTTTTTTTTTTTTTTTTTTTTTTTTGGTTTTTTTTTTTTTGTTTGTTTGTTTGTTGTTTTTTTTTTCCCGCCTTTTTTTGGTTTTTGGTTTTTGTCTTTTTTGGTTTTTTGCCTTGTTTTTGTGGTTTTTTTTGTGGTTTGGTTTTTTTTTTGTTGGTTGGTGTTGTGCCCCCTTTTGTTTTTTTCGGGCGGAAATTTATCAGATAATATGGAATTATTTAATTAAAATTTATTTTTGCCTTGCTAGATACTTTTATTAAATATTTTTGTTGAAGTTTTTCTGTGAGGTAATATCAAGAATTTGAAAACACAAGTTTTCATCAATATTTCAGTTATATCGTAATTCGAAAAAAAATATAATACAGACATATATTAAGATAATTTAACCTGGTAAAGAGAGAGAAAGAGAGAGAGAACTGTAAACTAGGTTAAAGGAATACTTTCAACACCCCAAAATGGAACAAAAAAGCAGCTGCAGATGTTGCTGTTTTAGAGTAACTGACCTTATTTAATATAGTGCAGTAAATGAATTGATAGAATTGGAGCAGAGGCTAAAGGATAAGATTAAAACGTAATGATTCTTGAAACATCTGTTGTCGGAAGAGGACCAAAGAGTAGAAAAGTAACGCGTTACACATTTCGCTTAATCTACATTAAAATAGTAATTAACTCAGTTTCAACATAATAGATGTATAAAAATTGAATATATCTGTAACAACAAAGTGAACACTAAAACGGGCTATACATTGTGATACATGTTGGGATGTATGTAGGTTTCACGATGCAAGTTTTAAAATGTATGGCATAAGATCATTAAAATTACATCAGTTTCATTTGGTTGTGCCACGTGCTATAATATCCCATTTTGTACGGGGATTCCACGATACAGTACAACCGATACTGATGCAGGTGTGTTACCATGCAAACCCATAATTTTATTATATCATTTACTGCGTTTTTGTACAAATATGGAAAATGATTGCGAGTTTTTAGAACATTATATTAATATGTATCGTTTTAATTGATGCTCATAGAATGCCAACTATAAGGAATATTCGGATAGACAGTTACGGAACTATGTATGTAGCGGGATTTTTTAGAAAATGTTGTGTCGAGTATCTACAATCTAATAAAGACTTTGTTGTCAAAAAAATGCACGTAAAATTGTGTGCTCTGTACTGGTTTAAATTAAATATACAACACCCTGATTTCCTTGAGCGATTTGATTGAAATTTTCCACAAAGTTGCCCCTCCAGTATCATATTTAAGCAATTGAAATTTTACTACTGTGAGACGCGGAATAAAACAGTTATTTAGTAATACGTGGGTCCACCATGATTTCATTGAATTCTGCATTTGCTCAATGTAGGATTGCGGATCCGAAAATCTTCAGAATGATTTTGGAGGAAGGGGCAAATGCCTTACATTTCTAGCAATCATATCCCACACATGTTCGATATGAGACAGATATAGTGACCCTGCCCGCCATGGAAGCACCACCACATTAGCTTCATGTAAAAAGTTTGTTGTAACCCTTATCGTGTGAGAGAGGGCATTAGCTATTGGATTACTCAGCTCTTGTAGGTAAGGTAATGCAACGGGTTCCAGCACTGTTACCTAATGTCATAGCATATCCCACCCCAAACTATCACATCTTGGATAAGGGCTATCTGATGTTCAACTGTGAATATCAAATTTTGACTTCTTAAAGGTCGGCGTCTACGTCCACCATAGGTAACACTCATCACTGAACACAATTTGATATCATTCAATGTTTTCAATTCACTCTCTTATTAAGCTATGGTAATCTGGGGGTGTGATTATATGGGGTAAGTGGTAGGCACAAAAAAGGTCGGTAGAAGAGAAGTCCAGTACTTCTAATTCGATGATATACTGACGCCACTGACATCCTTCGACCTAAAACTTTTAGCCACTCGATTTCTCACAGCTCGCGCCAAAGAATATCTATCTCGCAGGTCTAAAGTTCCTAGATGGCATTCTTCCCGAAGAGTGGTGGTTCTATTGTGTCAGATCCACTTCATCACTCATGTCGACATTTCTCAGACCACCTTTGTCAACATCATAACTAAAGCTGCAAATCGTTTCTGTGTATCATGGTCGTAGAGTACGGATTTATTTACTGTTGCCGGCATTCACCTTGACCGCGAAACTTCTCCAGTCCAGTCTATTATTAGCTTTTGAGTTGTGTACACGTTGTCACTTGGGCGTATTGCATATTGTTTTTGTGTTTTTATTTTATTTGTTGTACTATATTGTTGATATTAATTTAATAATAAAGTATGGCAGACGTATGCAGGGGTAGAAAACGGTCATTTGCTGACAAAGTGAATAAATTCATAGGTGAATCCCCGGATTTATTCTATGATGGTGCTAAAATAATTTGTAAGTGTGCGAGAAAGATTTGATGTGCTGAGATAAGCGTGATTGTAGACTTCACGTAAATAGTGTACACCATAAAAATAAAAAAAATGGCGTGGCTTCGATAACACAGTTAATGCTTGATTTACTATTAATGCTGATTGTCTGTGATGTTCCGCTGCACATACTCGATAAACAACCATTTCGAGAGTTCTGGAATAAATACAATCCAAGGTTATGTAACTATCTACCAACTGCACTCGTAGACATGGTAAATAAGATGAAATGTGAATTAAAAAATACACGGCTGTGGTTATCTGTTGATGAGACTACAGATTGTAAAAAAATTCTATTTTAAATGTTATTGTACGAGTACTGGACCCTCTTAAACCGACAGTTCCACTGTTACTAGCTAGCAAAAGACTAAGTCAGTGTACTAGCGAAACAATTACCAGGGTGGTGCTGGAGACGTTAGAAAAATTTGAACTGTTAAAAAGTCAAGTGTTGATGTTTGTGACTGATGGCACCGTGACAATGCGTTCGGTAGGCCGTTCTTTGTAAGAACAAGGTTGTACGTTTATACATGTTACGTGTAAAGTACATGCTTTATATCTTGTGGCTGAAACTATTTGAAAAGGTTTTCCAGAGGTGGATGCATTAATAGCAAGTACAAAAAAAGTGTTTTTTAAATCTTCTAAATGTATCCGTGCATTTTATAGCAAGTGTCCCGGTATTCCTGAACCACCACAGCCGATTCTTACACGTTGGAGAATATGGTTGCAGGCAGCTTTTTATTATGCTGAATAATTCCAACAAATAAATGCTGTGATACTACAATTCAATCCAGATGAGATTGCAGCTATTAAGAAAAGCCAGACAAAATTCGAAGATATTTCCGTTGAAACAACTTTAAAAAATATTGCGAAGAACTTTAAATCATTACATGAAAGCATAAAAAAATTAGAAAACAGTGCGTTGTCGTTAGCGGAGTCACTGCAAATAGTGGACGAAGTAAATCTACTGCTACACGCTATAGGTGACGCAACAAATGAGCA
The DNA here is from genome assembly GCA_029963845.1 of Rhamnusium bicolor. Classification (NCBI taxonomy): domain Eukaryota; kingdom Metazoa; phylum Arthropoda; class Insecta; order Coleoptera; family Cerambycidae; genus Rhamnusium; species Rhamnusium bicolor. The sequence continues at coordinate 62,604 of JANEYF010004197.1, forward strand.
CGTTAAAGAAAAGTTCGCAAGTGTGTTAAATAAAGACACCTGTTTTACCAAATTAAGGCAAATATGTGATGGTGCAGCTCCAGATTCGTTAAGTGCGTTCAAAGACTATTTTACGTATGCGTGTATTACATCAGTAGATGTTGAACGGTCGTTTTCAAAATATAAGAATATAGTTTCACCAAAGCGAACATTACTCATGGAGGCAACCATAGAAACATACCTGATGCTGCAAAATGACTACACATCTTCTCCAGTTTGTGAGAAGCAAGCTAGTACATCAAGGTAGTTAAGAGGGTAAGTTTTACATACATTGTTATAAGTTGTAACAGTTTATTGTTTCTCGTATTAGTTAATTTCGCGTACGCCACTGTCCCACGGAACATTTTTGACAGCCCTAATCATAACATTATTGCTATATTATAGCTCACACGATTGGCAATATCCCTTAAAGAAAGCCCAAATTTCCTCGTACGCATTATTCGGCCTTATTCAAATTCACTTAACTGACTGAAATGGAATCTTCTACGAATTTTAGGCATTTCTAAAGGTGTATAAAACTCAAATGATGTCATTAAATTGGTCAGAATTTGTCTATCTTCAATAAAAAGGCACTGATATAATCAGTATTTTAAAGCAAAAAAAGTACAAAAATGAACAGATTAATTTTTGTTCAAATTTTAATCATTTCTTAGTTACAATGAAACAAAATATTTCAGGAAATTTCACACAAATTTGTCATCGAATTCTTAGTGTTGTGTTTTTTACTCAAACCATTGTATTATGTACATTTATTATCCTAAAATATCTAGTAACAATTCTATATTGTCGTTATCAAGGGCAGTTGAATTAATTTCAAATGTAATTTACTGAAAATGGTTATTATTTTCATTTACATATATGTTTTAACTTTTCATGGTAGAACACAGTAGATGTGTTGAAATAACAAATTGATAAAATGTATCGCAACAACGAAACTTCTTCTCAAAAATAACATTTTTTACATCATTTTCCAGCAATTAGTTATTACTATATAGAAATAAAATAAAAATAAACAATTTAGTGTTAGAAGCGTTACCAATATAAACTTTTAATTATAATTTAATTTATACAAATGACAGACAATTTTTCAATGAAAGTCATTTAACTAGGGACAGGCCTATTGTACCACAGCACAGGGGTGTTGTGAATATGGGAAGATTGGACGAAGTACCTATTCACCCTGAAGCCTGAGGATAATAGGCAAATGTGACTTACGACAGCTATTGTGCTCTTAGCAATGGAGTATGAATTACATTATCTGATATCAAACTGGTTGTATCTCAGTCTCAGTTATTAAAATTGAAATGTTTAGAATGCAAAATAATATTTCAATTGTTATTAAGTTATTCTTGTTGTAAGTAGAAGCCTAAATACATTTTTAAAATTTTCTGTTTTTAATAATACGAAATGATTTCTCGCATGGAAATGTTGCTCCATTCAAGAATAAATCAAATTATAAGACACGTAAATACTGAATTATCTAAAAAAAAAAAGGTGATTGAAGATAACGTCACTTTGTGAAAATCCGTTTTGAAATTAAATAATTACAAAACACTGTTTTCTACTTGTCTACTTTTAATTTTTATTTTTAATTTTACGACTAGTTTCATCCTATTCGGACATTTTCAAGTAACTAAAAATATAGACCTTAGGTATAAAATGAACAGCAAATAAGTTTATGGTTGTTTTTTCTGTGTACAGATGTTGTGTTAAAAGCATAGAAGGTGAGGTAGTAAATTTATATTTTGGGTTGAATTTTTCTTAAAAGCAATAGATTTACTGAACTAAATTTAATAACAGGAAATTATTGATATCTATCTGATCATTTAGTATATTATAATTTTTATTTTTGTTTAACTTATTTATTTCCATGGCTTCTAGTAATTTAAGCTTTTTACCTTTTTTTTCACAAATATGTAAAATTTTTGGCATACGATTACTAGTACGGCATGAATTTACTAAATGTTTATAAAAGTCGGAGTGTGTTTTTGTGTGTGAATATGCTCTCTATTATAACGAGGGGTTTCTACCCTCGCTATTTTAATTAACTTTACTGTAGTTCTAAAATGAAACAACAAGATAAAAAATACATATATTCATAATTTATTATACAAAAAAAACTCATTCAGGGCGTGGTAACAAGTAATAAACCCTTCAACAACTTAAAACTAAAACCACAGAAATTCTGTTTTAAATCCACTCAAGGAGTTTGTGTAGGGCGCCACCCACCTTTTTTTTTTCGTTTTTGTAATTATACTAAAAGAATTACATAGTTTTTAAACGTCTAAAAAAACTACACTCACTAGTGCCGTTGAAAGGGGGAAAGAACGGTTACTTTTCATAACATTGTCTCACACAGTTCAGGAGCAAAATTAAAACTCTAGGGGGCTTTCTCCACCTCTAGATAGATCGTCAAATCAGCCTGTTGATGCAAATTTTAGTTTTCAATTTTTCAGCTCGCACTCAAAACGAAGCCAGCTGGTTAATACTTAATAGGTACCTATTTTAATAATAATTGGAAGGAAACTAACCTTACCATCCCACATAGCTTTCTTAGGTTACATGCCTCGTAACTTCTTAACCATAACATCTCAACCAGACACAATCTATAAGGTAGTGCCCATAAAAGCAACGTACAAAAACACACACCTAACTGTCTCGATGCACCAGTCTTGTCTTATCTCCAAACTAAGGTAATGTAACGTACTTCACACAACAGAAACATAGGTCCACAATCGGTCGTGGCTCGGCAGAGAGTCCCCCGCGTCTTAGTATAAGCGTTCCCCCTTTGTCCCCACACCGCAGTGTTCGCGCTGGTGCACTAAAGGTCCAGTGGCCGCTTATATTATCAAATATTTACAATTTAGTTGTCGGTTCTAGAATTTTTAAGGTTGACCTCAAACCAAATTATGCAATTAGCATTAAATAAAAACGAAAATTATATCTAAAAATGGACCGTTACACTATATCTTATATAAAATGATCTACCTGTTTGACCTATATATGCTGCATTACATTCTGGACAATCTAACCGATGCGATATACCCCATATTTTTTGTAAATTTCTAATTTTTCTTTTGCGTTGTACAAAAGTCTGTCTACATTTCTGTTCGAACTGAATGATGTTTCTGTATTAAATTTTGGCAAGGTAGTACTGATTGAATTAGAGAGGTGGCCTGCATATGGTATTGAGATATATGTTTGGTCTTTTTTTACGTTGTTAATGGGCTTTTAAGAGAATACATATATATTTTTCTTTTCTTGCCCGTTAATATTAAATAATATTTGATAGTTTCTTTTTTTGGGGAGAAATTTTTTTTGTGGTAACATATGGTTTATGGGCTATTTCTATATTATGTTGTTTAAATACGTTTGCAATTTTTAGGGATACTGTTGGTATGTATGGCATGGACACATATTTATTATTACTATTATTTAGTGTGTGGGTTGTTTTATTATAGGTTTTGTGTATTCTTTTTTTTATTATTGGTTCATAAAAGTGTTTAGGGTAGGAGTTTGCTTCTGGAACTTTTTTAATTTTTCAGATTATTTGGTCTGTATTTTGGATGTGTAAGTTGGATGGCATGATCTGTTAGGCTGTTGATGACTCTTTCTGTGTAGTTGTTTGGTGTGTGGGATTTAAAGGCTAAGTATCTTTGCGACCACACTTCTTTTGACTGCATTATTTACTTACCAAAAGACAAAATAGAATATACGGTTAATATTTTCAATAATTATCACTCAAGGTTAAAATTCATTAAGGAAATAGAACAAAACAATAGCATAAGCTTCTTAGATTTAACAGTTAAATATAATAAGGACGGTATTATCGAAACCAACTGGTACAAAAAAGAAGTGTGGTCGTAAAGATACTATGGAAATAAATAAGTTAAACAAAAATAAAAATTACAATATACTGAATGATCACATTGACATAATTAATTCCTCGTTATTAAATTTAGTTTAGTAAATTTATTGCTGTTAACATAAAAATTCAACCCAAAATATAAATTAACTACCTCACCCTCTATGCTTTTAAGACAACATCTATACACAGAAAAACCAACCATAAACTTATATGCTGTTCATTTTATGCCTAAAGAATAAGTTTGTATTTTTAGTTACTTAAAAATGTCCGAATAGGATGAAACTAGTCGTAAAGTAAAAAATAATGGTGAAAATTAGACAAGTAAAAAACAGTGTTTTGTAATTATTTAACCTAAATGTAAATTTAGTGAGTCCTTCTTGTTTTATAGATAATTATTATTATGTTACTGAGCATTGGAGATAAATAGCTTGTTGTGTCTTCAGTGTAAGAAAAAATTACAATAAAAGTTCGTATACATTTTTTTGGGAGCAGTAGTCGGTTAATGTCGATTTTCTAAATGATTTTTTTAAACTTCCAACATTGTCCATAATTGTTGCATAATTCATTTAAATTTTTTTTTTTTGTATAAATTAAAACACTAAATTACTTACAAATCTAAAATATAAATTAATTCATATTCTTAACGTTATTAGAAAACGAACCATTTTCTCTTGCAACAAAATTAAATTCCTAATGTTACAGATATCAGTCTGACGATCTCGGATAAATAAGTTAGGAAGAGTTACCCAGTATCGGGAGCCATAAAATTTACATTATTGATAAAGATTTAGCTAAAACTGAAATATTTAGTTAATCGCAATTTGGTTTTAAACAGTATAAAACCAATTCGGATACTTTACTTACATTATTTGTTAACATTTTTGCCTACCAGGGTAAAACAGTATATGTGAAAAAAGTAAATTTACACGGAAAAAATGTTTAAAGTTCTTTGAACTCCGTTTGTGTATTTTGAATGAAATTCATATTCCAAATCTTATTTAAAACAAAAACATATGTAGAAATGGCATTCAAAAACAGTTAAAAAGTTGTTTTCCTCAAAAAATAACTGTTTTAACCGACACTGGTAGGCAGATTTGACTAGCGGTAAACCGAATCATTGGCTTAAAATAAGCTGGCAAATTATACGTAAAAATTTAAATAAATTTCCTGATAAAAATTAAAAAAAACTACGTTTATGAATAAGATTAATTACGTAAGGATATGCTGTGTCGTACTGAAAATTGCCAAATACTGTATAAATATATTTTACTACATTTTCAGTATGGCAATACAATAGTTTGTTTCGTCTAAAAATTTGAAGTTGATTTGAATTTATTAACGAACCCTTGAATTAATTGTGTGTATGTATAACTGTTTAAAAGAAAACAAAAATAGAGGCATCATTCATGAATTTTAATAAAATAAATGTGTGTGGTATACATTATCTGGGTTTGTTTCTATATTTATAAAGACAATAAATCTTGATATAGCCTGCTTTACGATATTTTAATCTCTAGCTTGATTATTTAAAATTATGGCGGATGCGCCGATGGCAAAAGATTTAGTTCCAGAATACAAGACCACTACTTAACGGGAGCTTCTATGCTTCTTTGTTCAATTTGGCCAAATACATCACAGTTCTAATTCTTTTTTTTAGTGGAGCCACAACCTTTAACCTTTTAGAATTAGGGTAAAAACATTGTTTTATTTAAATTTCGTCTAGTGTTTGTTCTACACAAAAATATGTAAATATGTAGATATTATTTGCAAGCAGAAATTGCTTAATTAATTTTAAATTACATAAAATTTAAACAGTGGCGTATTTATGGGGAATTATCTGAAAATATTTTTGTAAAATGTTTTTATTTTTACAGGTTATTTTTGCAAAATTTACAGAAGGTTTTATAGATCTAATAAATATTGTATAAAATAGACATTTTACAATTATTTACCATCCATTTTTTTTAATTACCTCAGTTAATATAGACTTATTTTAAGCTAATACTTACGTATAAATTTTAATTTAAATAGGTAGTTAACTGTAACATGTAAATTAATTAATAAAATATTTTACCAACGGTAATCGTATTCTGATCGTAGTTCCGTCGAGGGTATACTAACTGTTAGCTCATAAAAGCTTTTCATCACAGTTTTATCTTAATAATCGACAGATTAGTTTTCATTTTGATAATATCGTTTTTATAACCTTAGATACTAACAAGGAAATTTCTTAAGTGTGCCTCTTCTGATCAAAATAATAAACTTTTCCATAATTTATAGCAGATTTTTTTAAATTAAAATGTGGGAAGATTAATCAAAATCAATTATATAGCAATAGTCATTGCTACTGTGTAAAGTAACTTGCAGCTTTGTATATAAAATCAAACTATCATAAAATCAGAACACCAGCAAATGATAAGATCACATATAATTGTAATAAATCGGCACAATTCATTTCGGCAATTCACTCCTTAACCAAGAAATTTGTTTTACCATTAATTGATATAAATAATATATTTTTTTTTATTGAACATCTAATCGTGTTTATAGTCACCGCAGGAGTGCCTTGAGTGCGTGAATTTGGTGGAAGTAACTTAATTTAACCTTATTCTTAAAGAACTGGGGACTCTGGGATATTTTTATTTCATCGCCGAGAATTCCAATGAAGGAGCTATTAGCAGCGAAGTATATTTAGTCTCACATTTGACTGTGGGGTGAGCTGCTATTATGAATTTTGAGCATTAGCCAAAATGAAATGACAATCGAGCATTATGTGCTCTTACTTATCTGTGGTATCGTATTTTTCCTGTTTGTACCGGTATGTTTTATCTGTGCGTGTCCGTATTTCATCCTAGACTACTATATTTACATTGTTTGGCTGAAAGTTACTGTCTAGTTTAAGAATAAATGCAGCCGTTGATAGTATTTATATATTAAGTAGATTTTATTGGTAACTTGATTGTTATAAAACATTTCACTTTCTTGTCGTAATGCTTTAATAATATTTCCATCAGTATAGACACTGTTTACCTTTTATTGTTGTTAAAACCAGAGTTGTGAACTTATACGCAATTATTAAAAGTTAATATATGTAAATTGGTTTTACGAAAGCTTTATTTTTTTAGGTTAGTATGTGGTAAACACAGAAATTTATGAAAAACTCAAATTAAGTATCAACAATTATTATGAAGCCCATTTGTAGTATATAGAAAGTCATATGGAACGCTACGAATGAATATTATTTATTTATTTGGCAAAATATACTCAACAGGCAAAGCCCAGTTACAGAGTATATACAATACATATACAAATTTAAACATAATATTAACAGTATCAATATATCAATATATTATTTAACATGGATTTTAAACTTCTTAAGCTAATATCAAATATATCACAACTGTGTGGAATCCCATCTTTTGGGTGGAATTTGGTAATATGTACTAGCAAGTTCTAAATAAAAATCGGATGCTCTGGTAGGATACATAGGTACATTTAAAGATATAAAGGACAGAAAGTTAAGATCATCAATATTGCCATGTAACAGTTGATGTAGATAAATAATATGTCCGTTTTTTCGTCGAATGTCCAATGCTTTAAGATTATATCGTTCCCTTAACATATTTTTTTCTACAGTAAAGTCATACAAACCAGTTTCTTTATAATTAATGAATCTTAAAAATTTCTTCTGTACCCTTTCTATACTATCCACATGTATTTGATAAAACGGATTCCAGACAATGGAGCAATATTCCAACACAGATCTAACATACGATATATATAATTGTCTAATAGCACTTGTACTGGTAAACATTATAATAACACCACATGTAATCAACCCCCTCCCCTAAAGGCCTGGAAAGACCTTGCCGGGAAAGGTTAAACATAAAAAAACAACGGGCCCCCCCCCAAACCCCGATATTAGGGGGAATTTTTTTTCCCCCCCAAAAATTCCTTTTTCCCCCCCCCGAAATTGAGGGGCCCCCCCGAATTCGGTAAAAGATTCCCCCTTTAACCCCGGGGGCCACATTATGAAGCCATATATTTTAATAGCCCTATTCCTCATAGAGTAAATATGACTATTAAATGTAAGGCGGGTATCAAAAGTTATACCTAGGTCATTCATAGTTTCAACTCTGACTAAATTTGCGTCATTTATTGTGCAATGATATAAAATCGGATTTTTTTCTTCTAGTATAGAACATAAGAAAACATTTATTAACATTAAAATACAATTTATCTTGAAGTGTCCATTGATATATTTTATCTAAGTCATTTTGGAGTATGATGCAATCCATATTACTTTCAACTATTACGTAGATTTTTAAGTCATCAGCAAATAATAAATATTTGGAAGATTCAATTGTTTCTGTTAAACTTTATTTGTAAACATGAGAAATAACAGTGGCTCATCGTTGTAACCCTGAGGAGCCCCAGACAAGGCGATAAAATGAATTGACGTATATCCATTCACAGACACATACTGTTTTCTATTTTGTAAAAATGAAGTAAGGAGTGTTCTATCAGGTATTCGTGAAATCCGAATTCATTTTTAAGTTTACAAAGAAGGAGATTATGAGATACCATATCGACCGCTTTTTGAAAGTCGGTATAGATTACGTCTACCTGACTACCATCATGTATTACTTGTGATATATACTGAGTAATATTAATTAGGTTACTAGTAGTTGACCATGTCTCATAAAACTGTGTTGCTGGATGGATATTCAATTGCAAACTGAATTGTAAATAACACTATATATAATAGATTCATATAGTTTCGCTGGCACTAACAGTAGAGCAATAGGCCTAAAATTTTTAATGTTAGCTTTATCGCCTCTTTTATGTACTGGACAAATACGAAGTTCTTTCCAGATTTCCGGAAATACATAAGTTTTTAAACTTAGGTTACATAAGAAATGAAGAGGGTACACAAGAAAGTCAATGCAGCCTTTAACGATGTACGAAGGTAACATATCACAACCAACAGCTTTATTTGCCTTTAATCTTTTTACAGTATCACGCACCTCATCTTGTGTAATAGATTGTATAACTATTTGATCTACATGCGGGTTAAGTTTTATATGCGAGTTATTTTCATCGAAATCAACATTATATACAGTGACTGGCAAATGAATTTGCAATTGCCTCTCCCTCTTTACATTCCAGATTATCCAAATGCATTACATTCAGAATATAAACTGACCACTTTTTATTATTCATGAATTGCCAGAATTTCTTTGATCCATCACTAATGTCTTGTTGTATTCTATTTATATAATTTTTGAATGCTTAATCAATATCATTTCTTAGTTTAGCTCTTAGATTACTGTATTCATTTTTTAGATCGCTTGAATTAGAAAAGTTATGCTTTTTTTTTGAGATCATTTATAATTTATTTGTTAAACCAAACTGGATATTTCTTGCATTTTTTTGTTTTTGGTATACAGAAATCAAAAGTATTGTATATAATCGTATATAAATATTCAACAGCCTCGTTGACATTAGAAAACTTTCCAATATCAGCCCAGTCTGTATTCATAAATAGTTCATGTAGGAGATTAAAGTTTGCTTTTTTATAGTTATAGGTAGATGCTAATGGAGAAGACAATTGGGTTAGTTTATTTGTTTTTAAGTAAATTTCTATATACAAAGTTGAATGATATATATCCTCATTTACTATACAAAATGGGCTGCGTTGAATTGTGCATTGTAGATTTGATAACATCAGATCTAATAATCGGTTTAAGTATTTTATTATTCTGTTATATTGCTCACAGTAAAAAAAATCTCTAAATTTATAAGCTCTGTAACATACAAATCATTTAATTCATTATTTATATAATAATGATTTAGTCTGGGAATATTGAAGTCACCCATTATTATAAAGTTATTTTCATAAAGAAATGGCAAGTTTTCCAGGTAATTAAAATAATTACTTACTGAATCAATGTTACAGACAGGATCTATATACACTAAGATAACATTAATGAAGTAGACTCGGAGGTATTTACTTTTACACAAACAGTATCAATAAATTGATCATTAAAGTCTACATATATTTTCTTTGCACTATAAATGTTTTTCACTCCTAAAACTACACCACCATTAGTTTCTCCACTTGTTTCATAATACCTATCTTTCCTAAACACCAAGAGGTCATTTGGAAATACTTCATTATCATGGACACCATCTTTCAGCCAACTCTCTGTTATTGCTATAGTGTCGTACTCCTCTGAAGTAGCTCCAAGGGTGTTTAACACTATAGCAGTCTTTGTATTAAGGCCCCTTACATTTTGATAAATTATTGATAAATTCCCTAGAGACGACTCATCAGCTGGGTTAACAGAATCTAAACTTTCGTATATATAACTAGGGTTTTGATTAAGTGATTGCTCTTTTCCAGAGAAAATAGGCAACTTATAATGTTCTAATTCCTTTTTATACACGTGCATTGAGCTTTATCCCAAACAAAGTGATTATTCACATCTATACCTGCATTGACACAATTTATACATTTAGGTGTTACTAGGACATTCTTTAACAGAGTGTTCTGCGGAACGTTTTGGACATGATTTCTCAACATGACTTAAACAACTACATTTATAACAAATTTTAAGTTCAGTGGCGTCATAAATGGCACATACATCATAGTTCACAAATAAGTTACCTCGTTTCTCAATTTTGCAAAATGTTCCTGCATCAACTTCTAACAACGCCTGGTATATATTACTTCTATTTCTCGTAGCCCATATTTTTTTCATTACATACACCTTCATCAGACCAGATATCATTTTGAGATTTTATAAATTTTAATATTTGTTCATCGATATATTGTTTTATCATACCTACAACTCTTATCATAAGTTTAGTGTTTTTAACTTCTCTCACTTCATAGTTAGTAGACAATTTATTCTTAGCTATTTCTCTAAATTTGTTTGCATCATCAAGACTGTTGCAACCAATTAGTATTCCACCACTCCTTGTGTTTTTTTATTTAGATATTGGTATATTTAAGTCAACAGGGCTTAGTTTATCCAGTATACCAGATTTAGTTTGGGTATTTGGTTTATCCACATTTTTAGGCTATATTACTACCATAGATTGTTTATTTACAACTTGTGAATATAGCGGTTTAGTAGTAGATACATTTGTTGGCGCTGCTATTTTTGATAGTTTTCCATTGGCTATCTTAATGATTTCATTTTTAGCATTATTCAATAATTTGTCCATATCTTTTAAAATATTATTTAATTTATTTTCATTATTTTTTACAATTTTTTCATACTCATTTTTTGTCTTTTCACATTCATCGCAGTACTAATGCAAACTAGGCGTTTTTATCTGTTTTATTACTTCGAGTGGAATTCCCACACAAGCAGTGACAAGCCTTACCACAAAAACCCGTACAAGAAGCGGCTGGCGTTTTTCGACGTTCAATTGCCAATTCACATTTCTCACATATATTAGACATTGTTCATAGTTTACTAATTACCTGATATAAAATCTGTACATTTGCATAGACAATAACATATATATTGTAATTCTTTATGCATTCACCTAAAAAGACACAGTTTTGTCACCATATAAACTGTTCAAATTTGCAAAAATGCGGAGCGAAACTTATATACACCACTAACCACCACATATTATACAGTTTTTTCAGTTTAAATGTAAACACCATAGCTCTTTCCAATAGAAACTGGTGTCGCTCAAACAAAAACAAATAAAAAAGTTAATACTCTTAATAGTAACTACAAACAAAAAATATCTAAGAATGAAATAAATGAACACTATGTATAATGCATATGTTGCAAATTTTAATTAACAGTGTTTAGGTAAGTAAATTAACTAATATAATATCGCGAATAACCAGTTTTGTTTTTAATTTTCTGAAATACAAAAAAAAATAATTAATCAAAAACAAATTAGTTGTTGCTCATAATTCTTAGTATGCATGGGTCATTTGTCTCTTTAGGAACTTTTTCAAATAATCTGATATTTGCAATGATATATTACCCCTTCATATACAGTTTTATGTGAGTGTCGTTATGCCTATTGAGGCACCATTCGTTTTAAATTGACTGACAATATTATTATGGGTGAGTTTTGGAACATGCGAATCAGCGTTAAAAACAATAGTTCACCATATATAAATTCTGCAAGAGAAAAGTTGTAAGGTTGAATCAAAGTGAAATTAAATAGTTCTTTTTAATTAATAAGAGTCTATAGTAAAAAAAAATATGTACATTTTACTTTACCTAATTTATTGTAATTTCAGGTCTCAGTTTCGGCACTTTACGTGCCATATTCAGTTCATGGGTCTGTCTCTTAGGAACTTTTTCAAATAATCTGATATTTGCAATGATATATTACCCCTTCATATATAGTTTTATGTGAGTGTCGTTATGCCTATTGAGGCGCCATCGTTTTAAATTGACTGACATATTATTATGGGTGAGTTTTGGAACATGCGGATCAGCGTTAAAAACAATAGTTCACCATATATAAATTCTGCAAGAGAAAAGTTGTAAGGTTGAATCAAAGTGAAATTAAATAGTTCTTTTTAATTAATAAGAGTCTATAGTAAAAAAGAAAATGTACATTTTACTTTTTTAACACTAATTTATTGTAATTTCAGGTTACTGCAGTTTCGGCACTTTATTTTTAATATATTAACCAAACAAAAAAATTTAAAAATTAAAAATATTGATGTTCAATCCATTAAAATTAAATACAACAATTTAATACTAAAAGAAAAAGAATAGACAAATCAAATACAACTGTTCCAGATTAGATAAGGATGACAAAATGCAGCAATTTTTCAATCCGAATTAGTTGAAATTAAAAAAATATCCAACTAACAGTTTTCAATCTAAAACCAAGCAATTTTTATCAGAAAGCAATATTTTATTAGACAGTGGTGATAAATACAAATTAGTCAATATAAATCCTTCTCCACCCAAACTTTATTGTCTTATTAAAACCTATAAAGAAAATGTCTGACCGGTTGTATCATGTAACAGTCCTACACACAAATTAAGTAACAAAATTAATTCAATTGTGAAAAAACTAACAATATTCCAACTTAAACATACAATAAAAAATTCCATCGAATCCACAAAATGTTTATGTGAAGAAATAAATCAAAAATGTTTTTCTGTATCTTTTGATGTTTCAAATATGTTTCCAAATATTCCTACTGAAGTTACTTATACTGCCTCACCTAGACAAATCCCATGTAAACGCCGTAATAAAAAACGAAATAACGTTAGCCTGTCAAAATTATTGTGAACATAATAATAAATCTTACACACAGAACATGGGATTTGCGGTGAAGTTTCCACTGAGCCCCCTTTTAGTAGATATTTTTATGTCACATTTAGTAGAAAAGATAATGAACTCCCATTTAGCAAAAAACATATAACATTTTGGTATAGATATGTAGACGATGTGTTACAGTGACTCGTAGATAGTTAAAAAAAACTTTTAAAATTATATAAACACTTCATCCGAATATTAAATTTACGGAAGACAGGAAGAGATAATAAAATAGTTTCCTGGATTTAACTTTTTCGCATATTAATGATAAAATTACCTTTATATTTATATAAAAACTACAATCATAGATGCTACAATTTCAAATTACTCACACAGCCCCAAATCTCATAAGCCGTCAGCATATAACTCTATGATACACAGAGCTTTATCACTGTCTCTTTCAGAAGATCATTTATAAATTCAATCAAACTATAAAAGTCAAAGCTTTCAGACATTATCTATAATGCTAATGACAAAACTATCAAATTGATGAAACTAGCAGTTTACAAATTGACATATTATGAATTCTTTGTTGGTCAAACTGGTCGTTCTTTTGAAATTAGATCTAAACAACACCTACGCTCCTTTAGTCTCCAAAAAACAGATTCAACTTTTTCAAATCATATTTTAGCCTGGTCACAATTTTCCAAATTTAAACAGTCTTAACATGCAAAAGAAAAAAGTTTTAAACTAAATTTATTAGGATCCATAGAATTTTTAAATAAAACAATAGCCTGGAAATTACTTTCTGAACGACCAGTTCGATTTATATCATGCTACACTTATTGATATTATGTATTTAAGTTGTAACCGTTTTATCCAAATTTCTGTATTTGTTAATTTACCTATCATCTCTATACATCTTTTTTATAAAAAATTCAACAGCATAGTAAATAGCCCTCAATATTGTATTAATAAAATATCACCAACACGGCCTTATTTGCCAACCTAATTGGCACTCATAAAAAAGGAGTTTAAAATTTACCATCTTTAACGTAGTAAATAGTCATAAATAGTTTCAGTATAAATTATTGCAATCGTTTTTGTTTATTCATTCCATTCAGAATTCTTCTAAAATGGTACATTAAATATAAAAAAGTAAATGAAATGTGTTTCTTGTTATATCATCATGATTGGTTATCACAAAGTAACGGCTTATACAATTCAGTATTTAATAAGTCTTCCTGCAGCTTTAATAATTAAGATGAAAAAATAAATTTCTAGTTTAATGTTATTAACAATTTCTTAAAAATGCGGCAAACCTGAAGAACTAGAATTTCTGTTAGCATTAGTTATTTTTTATATAATCTTACAATCTACAATAGCAAATGAAAAAAAAATGCATTATTTGAAATACCCTGTATATTTTCAAGCAAATCTGTCAACGTTTTTGAGGATAGCAAAACTTAAACATTATTCTATTACATTCCACTCTCAAAATAAATTATGAGTGAATTGTCTTGGACAAAATTTAAAAAAATCGCCATCATACAAGTCACAAATTCTCCAACAATACCTGAAAATTATTCACATTCTCCGTTTACACCTGCAGTAAATATAATCGTCCCGTATCTCTTGAGTAATTTACTCTGTGATAATATTCGTGCGCCAGAGCGAACAAATCTGGCTAATACTGTGACGGATCTAATATCCAACTAACATTAATATAAGCAGACCATGATAGAATTTACATACCATTCTAAGTTATGGCACTAATTTCATTTGCATTTGTCTCCATAAGGCCTGTTTTATGCTCCCTTTATTTCTACTTAATAGCCATTGAGGCTTTTTTGCAGCACTTTTGCCCTATTATATGTCACACGAAAATTTACTGTTTATAAGGCGGATTACAATGCGTGCGGGGCATGACTCCAAGATTATTATGATGTATAATGTTACAGCTGCGGAAGGTTTGCTAAAAGGGGATACATAGTATTTAAAATATTTTGTAAAATTAAACTTAAAAATGTATGTTTGCAAAAAATTTTTTAGTCATTTGATTAATTGAGTGATAAATGCACTCATCCCACACTTAGCAGACTAGGGTTCTATTTTTCGGCTTGGACTGTAATTTCTTTTTTTAAAAAATGTTTCCTGTTTAACTCTGATGTTGAGTATTTAATTCACTTTAATATTGATACTACAATTCGTTCGCTCATTTAAGAATAAAGCAAACAGCCATAATTATATAACGTATTGTTTAACTTAATATAGTTAACATTTGAAATTAACAAACATTGGAACTGTTATTACGTTCTACCACAAATAATTCCATGCGGCCATCCTTTCTCATTATAACACAATAATTTCCATTAAATTCATAATACAAATATGCAAAATAAACATGAATAGTAGACATTATTACGAATTACTGAACAATTAAAAATCATCAGTATTTAAAACACGATATAATTAATATCGAAAGTTTAAAATTATGAATTAAAAAATTTATGTGGAAAAATCAGACTCTGGCAGAGGTTGGTGTGTTGTATTTTAGCACTTTTGCATAATAATGAAATAGAGAAATACACAAAATAAAAAAAAAAAAAAGAATAAATACACAGTCATCTTTTTTTTCAATTGTCAATTGCTCGAATTGCATAGATAAAAAGAAACAGTTTATTTATTACACTGAATTGAATATGTGGTAGGTTCCTTGTGAAACATCTTGAAAATAATTATTTTGAAGAAAAACACTGCTTTTGGATGTTTCAAAAATGTATTTCGATACACTCTACATATGTTTCGGCTTGTTAGGCCTTTTTCAAGAGCATTACAGATGAATACTAAAGCTATGAGGGCGATTATTCTAATATCTATGCAATAATACCTAACCAGGTTAAATTACAGAACAACTAGAAAAAAAAAAATTCATTAAAAACAATCCTTGTACCACCAATGGCCAATTAAATTTCATACATACACCTGTAATAGATAAGGTATTAAGTATTCTCCATTGAATTATATTCCGAGTAGGTAGGCACTTAGTTTTATAACCCTGCAAATGTTTGTAATTAAATATTAGTAATAATCGCCCTCATAGCTTTATTAGTATTCATCTGTAATACTCTTGAGAAAGGCTTAACAAGCCGAAACATATGTAGAGTGTATCGAAATACATTTCTGAAACATCTAAAAGCAGTTTTCAAAATAGTTTATTTATTTATTTATTTATTTAGATACACTGTTCAACAGGTACATAAACCAATTATAGAACAGAGGAGTAGTCAAAAAACAAAGATAAACATAATACATACCTACATAAAAAAAATAATTACATCATAGATAGAGACAAAAAAATAAAATGGTGATATGTATATGTCATAAGGAAAAACAAGTTATTACTTGAAGTGCAAGATTTTTATGCCATTAAGGCTCATATTAAATATATCTAGATGGATGCCAACTAGAGGTTAGTCTAGGCACAATAAAGTTTAATAATCTTGACAATCAGAGATATTGTGATTCATTTTAAAAAATATACTTGAGAAAAATATTTACACCTGGTTTCAAGACTTATCACAGAGTGTTTTTCCAATAACATACTTTGAAGAAAGCGAATAGGCGGGTAAGTGCTATCAGCTTTGAAGCTAAAAAATGTTAAAAATCGTCGTAAACAAATTCTAGAATATCGATGTGTGCACTGTAATAAGGATATCATACAAGAGAAGCATACTCAAGCTTAGATTTGAAAAAAAGAAAATATAGCAGTTTAATTGTGTTTACGTTGGGGAAAATCTAGACAATTTCCATCTATAAATCCATACATCCTTCCATCTTCTAAGACTATGGAGTTTATGTGTGCGATAAAAGAAACTTTATTATCATAACACCAATATCGCGTAAAGGCGGTAGACGATTTATAGTCATATTGTCAAGATTATAATCGAAAATAATATTTGTTGACTTCGATAAAATAACATGATGTTATGATTTATTAACATATAAGAACAATATATTTTCTTGACATCAGACGTTTACATTACCTAAAACCGTTAACAACTGAATGCATTTTTAAATTATCGACATAAAGAAAACAATTCACATCTAAATCATTTACAATGTCATTCATAAAAATTATGAATAACAGGGGTTCGACGATGAACCCTTGGGGGACACCCGATGTTGCTAAGTATTCAACAGACTTAAACCTATTAAATACCACATATCAAGTCCTGCTATGTAAGGAAGATTTAAAAACATTAATTAAATGATCGGTTGAACCGAAGTTACTAAGTATATGTAGCAATATTTTGGCCAAGCCTATCAAATATCTTCGAGAAATCTATGTAAATTACTAATCTGTTTGTGTCTGCATATCAAATGACTGAATAGCACAAACCAGATTTGTCATTGTAGAACGTACTTTCACAAAACCATGGTATTGTACTGTATGTTTGAGGAACAAAATTTATTCTGAACAAATTGCAACCAAGAATGGTACTTGAATGGACTTTTCCTTGGCCTTTTAAAAACTTAATATTTAAATATTAACAATCAGTCACTAATATTTTAGTAAAAATAAAAAATGTTTATATTTTTGCATAACCTAATTTTTTAGTTATAATATAGATTTTGTATAAGTAAAAACCAATAATAATTAAGTTATATATATATATATATATATATATATATATATATATATATATATATATATATATATATATATATATATATATATATATATATATATATATATATATGTATATATATATATATATATATATATATATGTTGTTTTTCAGGGAGTTCAGGAGTATACCCGGAAAACGAATTTATATATATATATATATATATATATATATATATATATATATATATATATATATATATATATATATATATATATATATATATATATATATATATATCTAAATAACCAATATTTTCTATTTGAATGGGCAATGCAGACACCATTCGAAGTCTACCAGATAACCTTGATTTAGATTTTTTATATAACTTTTTAAAAGATAAAGTAAATTTTAATTGTAACCACAATCTTCAGGCCATTAAGGTAAAAATTCAAAAGAAATGAACAATTTAAACAGAAAAAATAATAATGCTATTTCCAGCTGTTTTCAAAACTTAATAGGTACGATATGAGCTTAACGATAGCTCCTATCGAAATTTAGTAAGAGCACCTTTTTATGCGGTTTTTAACATCAGCCCTTATTTCCGTTTTAAATATCTAAAAAAAAGTAAAACAAAATGTTATGGCGAAAATTCACCCCATCCCCGCTGTAACTACCCAACAAACCATGATATTTAGATAAAAACTTGACAAAATATGTAACGTTACGAAAAATAAGTGATCAAAATGTAATTTTTGCAACTTAAAATGTTTCGAATTTATTGGCGAGGGGTTGTAGCTATCTTTATGAACTGATTCAAGGTAAATGTTTATATACAAAACGCAACTTATTTTTCTAGTTCTGTCACCCCCTGGAAGGAAGGTACTTATTTCTGGGATACTCTGTATATTAAAATAAAACCAATCACTTTTTTCGTATCGTACCTTGTTATCTTAAGTTTGCTATTTCTTCACGCATAGCCTACTGCTCTTCCAGTAAATAGGTTTTTGCGTTTCTAAAGTCAAACATGTCAAAAAGTAATAATGACAGATTTATACAACATTATATATTTAGAAACAGGAAAAATAGGGATAATCAAAAAATGCAATAATACATAGGGTGTTCTATTTAAAAACATTGTTTCGTATCATGTGACCCATACATGCGATTGTTTTTTCATGATGTTTTTAAAAATATAAGTATAACACTATATCTTTTGCTAACATGTGACATACTCACCTAATCGTAAAAACAGACTGTCTGAATTTGTGATGCCATTATATGAGCAATGTTAAGCCTAACTCTAGGGATAAGTGTTCACTCCGTTTTTATTATGACCTCAATTTGTTGTTAGTTTACTAATTCAGAAGTTCTTATTTTGCTCAAAACAGCCTATTGTTCTTACACAGACACGAATAAATAATGTAGACGAATTTAATGACCTTATAACACCAGGTTAAACGAATGTACATGACATTTACTTAAACATTCTCATTTAGTGAGCAATGGACAATTTATAAATAGTATTTTATGTCGTTTAGCCTTTGTTCCACATACAAGTTGAGCTACTCTATTACCAAGGCAAATTAACGTAAAAGCTTTACATGTATGCAGATGTAGAATCTTTTTTGTTTTAGAGCTTTCATGAAAATAAAACTTGTAATTAGTGTTTCAGTAATTCAACAATTGTAACAATTGAAAACGTTAATATTATTTTAGTTCTAAAATACATGAATGTTTTTTACCCTTTTGAAATGGTCAATAAATAAAAACATGGATGAATGAACAACATAATAAAATATACGGTGTGCTCATAAAGTCATAGATATGCGCATGAGATAAAAAACAAAAAGAAATCGCATTGAAAATAGTGCCATTTAGTGAAAAGCGTATCGTCGTCATCTCAGTGGTGGTGTCCCAATGCCTTTCAAATCGAAAATTTTAAATGGCACATGGGGTCAAATGATCCCGTATTATGGAGGTTACGTACTTCTGGTCAGTAGAAGAGGGGAAGTGACCGATTTGGCACTCTAGAATACGTCAGTATGGTGAACTTTTATTACGGTACGGTTTCGACCTCAGTTCCTGTTTTTAAGTGTAGGAATATCAGTTTTCTCTTAATTAGTGGAATAATGGAGTGCCGGGTAACTACAGTGAAGACATGAAAATATCCAGGGGATCTAGAAAAACTGACCCAGGGTAGGAGATAAAATAGTAGTAATAAATAAAAATGACTTTTTTTCATTTTATTGATATTTATTTATTGCAAAGTACTATATACATAATTTACGTACACTTCAATTATATTATAGTACTATAACGGTATTTTCGGACTTCACCCTGTGAACAATGAATACCGGATATGGGAGTTAATAAAGCGAAGTATTACACTTAGGCCTGTATATTTGGTTGTCTAATTTATGTCGAATATAAGGATAATTCCTGTGAGCACGTTCCGATCTGCGCCACCTGCGCGAATTAAGAAATGCCATTTAAAACAGTTTTTCATTATGAATTAATATCGAACATGGATTCGATTAGACAAAAAGGAGATATATGAACCCGTCGCCACAGTGAGATTAAAAATTGTTTTGTTGCTCGTTTATAAATTATTAATTGATAGTTTTGTGAAAAGGCTATTCTTATTTGAAGGTAGGCGATGAGATGTTTTAGTTTTTATTTATTTAAATTTGATAACCATTTTTAGATCTGTCGGCCTTTCTTTCTTTTTTTTTTTATCGACTCTATATACCCATAGCTGCATTGTGGTGATCCACTGGTGACTGGTCTAGGGCAATATCAATTATTGTCCATCGAGAATATACCCTTCTGGATGGTTTGGGAATAGATCGATGAATGGTGTGCCCGCAGGACGCTAAGTTACCCCAAATTAGACAGGTCAGAGCCACCCAATTTTTATAAATATAATTACCCCAGGATAGACGAAATTTAAAATCAATTACCTCATAAAACCGGAGGGAACGTCGCAGGAAGATTGTTGGTGTAGCTCTTGTTCTAGTACTCTTATTTTAATTATTCTTGTTCACAATTTAACCATATCGTAATCTCTACATGATAAATAAATAAGATAGAAAGTGTAAACTGCGGGTAGTACACCGGTGGGGTCAAAATAACGGAAAATACCTCGCAATGTTAATACCTATTTTTTATTGTTTGGAGTTAACTGTTAGCTAAATCATTATACAACTATATCTCAGTAAAATTCTTATTTTATTCTTTTACTAAACTTTTCTTAGTTTTTTGATAAAACTAAGTGGCGCTTCAAACTTCAACCTTCTAGACACAATAAAGGCTCCTTACCCCGGCCTAAAGCTTCCAGGCGAAGAGTTGGTCGGCTAAGAAGGCGTCACAGTACATACTGAGTGATACTAGCAAGCTGGTTTGCAGCGACAAAATATAACGGTTATCAAAACAGTATAAATAGCAGGTGGTTAAACGATCAGAAGCAACATAGCAAAAATAACTACAGCAAGCAATGCACGAAAACCAGAAACGAGGCAACGCCAACTATAAGCAAACAAACTTTATCTATATTTACAGGGACTTAGTAATTGGTTGGTACTTGGCGAGTAGTATAGCTGTAAGAAAATGTACGGATTAGCAGCAGGGTATCTTAAGGGATTTAACAACAGAAGATAAGTATGTCAATATGGCGCTAGCTTGCGGATTTACATCACAAGGTTGTCGGTGGGACTTCGAGCAGAACTATTAATCTGTTTAAAAAAATTATATTAATGCGATAAAATCTTATAATCGAAACAAACAAAAAGGTACATATGTTATTGTAGAGCTACCTACTGAAGAACACAGGTCGCCGGTAGGACTTCGGGCACAGTACAGGACGTGACATGTTAGGAAGAAATTTTATTAATAATGATGATACTTTAAGGAATCGAACAGAAGGTACATATGTTAAAAATCTAAACAATAACCAAGTCAGCTGCCTTAATATCACTTAGTTTCGGGTGGCGGTGCTGGTAACAGATCGGTAATGACACGTCTGGGCTAACAGAATGACAAAGCAGAACTGTCTTGCGGTGGAAATCGGAGTTCTCTTACTGGACGATATTTCCTGGGAAAGGTTGATGCTTGGCCCAACTGCTGCAACGGTGCATGGAGAATGCTTCCACTGCCTGATCTTTCTATATTAATAACAGCAGCCAGAGAGGATGGAAACGCTGAAATCTACACACTAAATATTCCTTACGTCATAGTGACTTATATCCTTTTGCAGCCAGTTTGCAATAACGACAGGAAATTAGTATCAAAACTGCGGAAATTTTTCTTATATCGTAATATTCATAACAACGGGTTTTACTTAAAATTTCGATTTCGATGTCACTACTGTGAGATATTGGGGATATGTTGCTTTTAAGAAATCGAGCGTTAAAGCGCTTGTGTGATTTCCAAGCAACATATTTTGTACTCTAATAATCGAACGAATTTAATTTTCGATAATCACTGATACACTTGTTGCATTACTTCCAAATTTCAGCAGGTAGAAATGGTTTTGGAAATCAAGCTTCTGAATGAAAATCAAGATATTGATGTTAGACGGCCGACTCTAGAGTTCTATTTTATTAAACAATTTATTGAGCAAAGCTATTTTAGAAATAAATACCTCAGAATATAATGGCTGTGAAAGTAGTTTCAAAGATTGTTATTAAATAATCATGTAAACAATAACTCATATCGATTTTAAGAAGACGTTTTTAAGATGACTAAATCAAATCATTCCTGTGACAACTCGTTTTAAAATTATAATTAACTGACATAATATTACATACTTTAATATCAAAACGTTGTTAATAGATTTATAGCACTATAACTACGTAAAACTAGAGAATGTGACAATTTGGGAGCTACATATTGTTAGATAATTATGTATTGGTTCTTTTTTTATTCAAATCTAGTATTTTTGTTCGAAAAGTTACAGATGTATCTTATCGGAAAATGCCACCATCACTAAAGTGGTTGCTATGCAATTTTGCGTTTTTATTGGTTCCTAAAATGTGAAGTAAATTGTTTATGAATTATCCCAGATTTACTGGAGTGGAACGAAAATAACGATGCATAAATAATGGTATAAGAAAATAAGAGTCTGTATAATTTATTGTAGAATTTTACCTTTTTCCTATTTCTATTACATATTCTGATGAGTTACATACAAAAATTTCATAATAGTGACATTTTCTGCCTTGCACTAACTCATGTACTAGTCTACGATTCTAGCTTGGCAGTTGAGTTTGGATGCGCAGCAATCTAAACCCCGCCTCTTTATTGTAAAACTTGTGTAAAGCGGTTTGTTCATCTCTGTCCTACACTGGCGGTATTTCTTCTCTGTCTCTGCCGTCAACTGCCAAGCTACAATCGTAGAGTGGTAGCATCTATGAACAATTTTAGTATATTATTTAAAATCGACATCTTAATATTCTACATTATTTTGTTTCCTTTGAAATTAGTTACTTTCCTAAAATCCACTGGATTAATTGTGACTTGGTGACACAACTTTCTCACTAAATGTTTTTTGTGTTTCTTTGTAATTTGAACAAATTTGTAGAACATATATGTGGAATTTAGCAAATGTTTTAATTCGGACTTAATTTTAACTTTATATGGATTTGTTGCATAACAGAGTTTCGCTGGCTTAAATTAGAGGGTCAACATATCCATTACAGTAGCTAAATTATCAGTTCAGCCTTTCCCGCTAGAATGGAAACCAACAAATAAACCCTTATATTGCATAAATCTGTATCTAACTTTCTCATAGTTGCGAGAACGGAAATACATGTAATTTCCTAACCGTCAACCTAACGCCTAACAGTTTTCGCTGGCAATTATTATTTTAATTTAAAATTTAATTCTTTTGGGTGGCGACGACAAACAGATTTAAAGAAGTAGCCCGTAAACTATGTTCTACTGGAAGCATCAGATGCAGACTGTCTAGTGCTGTAAATGTGTACTCTTATTTTTGTGTTCTATATAGGAAGTTCGTTTGAAAGAATATAAGTTATGTTCAAACCTTTTTGTCTGATGATCAATAATTATTTTGTTGAAAATAACCTAATTTTTTAGATTAAAAAGTGCCTGATTTTTTAACTGCCTTAAAATAAGCGCATGTCATGCAAGCGAAATGTTATGTAAAAGACCCGTTTTTATTTGCTACTGACTGGCTGTGCTGTAATTCCCTAGTCAACATCTCATTAGATTAGCTTATGATTGGGTCGTTAAGACTCAGCTAGCCTTCCTTCACCGCGACCTGGAAAGATATTTTGTGATAACTGTTAGATTTATGCGTACCCAATTCTTAGGTCTCTGAAGAAACCTAAATTTTTACTGGGGCTGTTTCCCACATAGCAGGTATTAGAAGAACTTTTTATAAACATTGCAGCTTTTGACGGGATAAAACTTTGCGTAGACAAAGGATGTGTCGTCTTCTTCATCTTTGCCTATTTTTTTAGATAATATCCTAGTATACAGTAGTCTCTGCGAAGGTCTGTTATTAGTCTTAACCCTGCGGTACTCGCGCGGCGTTTTGTTACGTAAAGGGTCGCGCGGGATACGCTTGTATCCCTATGAAATTTAAAGTAAAATAGTAGGACATTGTTAGGCAAAGTAATAATACCATAATAATATACTGATAAACATATAATGAAAACCTAGTAACCACAAAAATAAAAAGATAATAGGAACTAAGTAAAGAAACTTTTAAACTTTTATGAACAAAAAAATCAGTCCTCTTTAGCACAATTTACACAACTTAGCGGTAAAATTTTTTGGTGCTCTTGACATACCCACTTGTAACACACAGCACAGAAGTTTCTAGTACGCTTATCCTTCTTCCGTGGACATAAATAGCATCGCCCATTACCACTTTTTGTTTTTTTTTGCTTTGGTTCATCGGTTTCGTCGGCTGTGGAAGTTGAAGCTTCTTCAATGCCAAGAATTCGGCACTTTTGCTTGAGCTGTCTAGGAATTGATTGCAAATAATATCTTCTATTTACATATGGCTTAAGCAAATTTAGAGCTACAGCGTGTAAAAATTCACGACGAACTATTGGATTGTTGCGATTGTTTAGCTGATATAGTACTGCACTATATTCATCATGTTGAAAAAACAGTAAGCGGCAATTTTCTGCTGTTTCTTGCAACGCTATAACTTGCACACATCTGATCTACAACGTCAACTCCATATTTGGTATTATTGTAATCCACTATCATCATTGGCTTTTCCGATTCCGAATCAATTTTGTCATCTACCTGGGTTGTGGACAAAACAAAAATATTCTTTTTCTTTTTTAGGAACGTATGAAAGTAAGGTGCAGTCTTTTATGAAATGCAAATTGACAACTTTTTTCTGGTGTGTTTGCCACGTTTACTAATTCGGTTGGTATTTCTCTCTTATTCTTTCTTAGAGTTCCCAACATGGTGAGTTTCAGATCATATTTCATATCAATTGCGAGTTGAAAACTAGAAAGCCAATTATCCATTGTTATGTTGCGATACGTACCCCTGAGAAATTCTACAAAGACGTGTTACGACATCGCCTGGACTATTTGATGTGCGAAATGGACCCCCTGGATGTGTTCTAGCATAAATCTCAAGATTAAGAGTGTACATGTTTCTTGAATCAACCAAGGCAAACACATTGATACCATATTTGGCGGGTTTTGAAGGTATATACTGCCTAAAAGGGCATCGACCTCTAAAAGCGAGAAGCTGTTCGTCAATAGTTAATTCAGGTCTAGGAACTACTGATTTCTTACAGTTTTCTACAAACATTTCGAAAACATCTCTTATAGCCGATAGTTTGTCGGTTTGTCTTCTTTCATCGCGAGTAGTTTTATCGTCAAATCTCAGACAACGTAATAGAAATCGAATCCGGTTATAAGACATTGTGCAGTAAATTACATCCATGCCAGTACCATCTGTTCTCCAGAACTCCGTTATATTCTGCTTACCTGACTTACAAACTCCTAGTAGGTATAACATTCCTAACAATGCTCTAATTTCACAGGTATCAGTCGGTTTTGCATCTCTATCGCGTTCATACTTTTCTTTTTATGTCATCTATATAAATATTTGTTGACTGAGTCACGGCTTGAATAATTTTCTTAGTAAAAAATATTTCAAAACATTCAAAAATGGTCTTTGCATTTGCAGCGTTATTTACTGGTCCTGGTTTTTTGTCAAATATATTGTGTACCTTCGTTCTGGTCTTTGGTGGACATACTTTTTTTTCCATTGTGTTACCTTATCTTTCCCTAAATAATACGGGACTCCATCATCATTATCTGTAACATGTTCATCGATTTCTACATCTTCATTAGCATCTTCTTAAGAATCCGAGTTATGATTACTTTCTTCACAGTAGTCACTTTCATCTTCATCCGGATCAATTTCTCCTAATTTTCTTTCTTCCTCTTCAATTTCCTTAAGCCATTCCATCCATTTTTTAGGATCCTGGCTCGCCATGCTCAAGCAACTAAAATACACTGAATGATAGAAAATTAAATACAAAATCAACAAATAACTTACCACAATAAAACCAACAAAAGCCTAATTTTGGCGGTCGCGCGGGATACACTCGTATCCCAGTAACGAAAATCACAAAAATAACGACGAAAAAACAAAAATACACCAACCCCACGCTGTCACCTGTAAGAGTGTACCGAGTAGAATTGCTTCAAAAGCCCACGCGCATCAGAGCCCCCACTACCGAGCATGCGCATCTTCAGTACTGATGGGATACGCGTGTATCCCGCAGCGAGTTACGCAGGGTTAAGTCCGTTTTGCTAACTTTTACGAAGAGTTTTAAACTTTTTCAATGTGTCTTTCGAGTTAAACTCAGTAGAAGGATTTGTTTTCCTCTTTTAATTTTTTAACCTTGTCCGTTGTGTGATTTTTATATCTCACAAAAAAATTCTGGTCCGATGAATGATGATCATGCACCTTCTATAGCAAGGTGCACTGCAATCTTGTTCCCCTTCTAGTCCTTTATGCCCTGGCACCCACATCAAAGTAAACTTGATGTTTCTTGCCAGTTTTTTACTATTTGTAGATATTCCCATACAATTTTAACCTTAAAGGTATATAAATTTAGAGCTTCAAATGCTGTTTAATTTTCATACGTACATATACATGTCCATCGTATTTTTTAATGCATTCTCAATATTTCATAACATGAATTTCTACCTGAAAGATGTTAGGCTACATTTTAGCCCATATACGGTAAAATTTTTGATCGCGCCGTTTTTTGCAAAAAAAGAAAATTTTGTTTTCACCCTGTCAGTTATGCAAAACCTGCACGAATTAAAGTGTCGGTGGTCTACATTATGGTTTTAATGAATATCTCTTATATGAGATAGCGCTATAGAGCCGGAAGTGGCAAGTTGGCTTGAGGAAAGCACTTGGTGAAAGGTTGCCGAAGGTAGTGAATTGTAATAGCAAGAATGTGCTGGTTTTTGTACCTGAAAAGGATTGATGATTGTAAAATCAAAAGCATCAGTTATATAGTGTATGACTTTGTATGCTGAGTGCAGTGCTGATTTTGATGCTTTGTCGGAATTATGAAACAAACTATTTTTGTTTATTTGTTTAATGCGCATCTTTCTCATTTGAGATGCGATGAAGCAAAATTACTCACAAGTAAGATTAAATTATATGAAACTCGTACAGGATCATGTCCAATTTATTGATCACAAAAATAAAAAGTGAAACATTCAGCACATTATAGTATCATTTAAATTATATCCATTTTGTTTCTTCCTTGTTTACGATCATCGTTGCTGTTACAGCAAAACCATTTTATACGGGTAACTTATGAAATCAAGCGAAAATGTGGTCCTCGAAGAGACGGAACCGGAAAAATGGAATCTGCTACGCATTATTAACCTTGTTACATTTTGTTGAGTTGATTTGAACTCTTCCTAGAAGTAAAAGGATATTAAATTTTCAAACATGAGGGTTTTATTTTAAAGTCTGTTTTTAATCAACATTTAATTAGTCATGATTTGTGGCCGAACCACGTTTCTCAAATTGTCATGGTCGTATTTAGAAATGTTACTTAAAATTTGATCTACATAATTTATGTTTTTTTAATCGCTTATACTTTAAATTTGTGGGCGAATTTACCAAATAATGTAGTGAGGGCACAATTAAATTTTTATAATATAAATAAGCACAATATTATTTAATTTTTGCACTTTTGATATTATACAGAAAATACTGGTCCATTGACTCTTTAAACGTTGACTAACATTTACTTAAAAATGATACACGGGGTGATGTTATCGGCACTGACAGCAACATTATAAAAGTTGAGTCTGGCCTCTGAATTTTTTCAAAGTAAATTATACAATTAAAAGAGTATAATATTTTATTCCAAATTTTATCAAAATAGTTAACCGTTCCAAAAATATGGCCGACTACAATTTTAGTAAAATCTTGAAATTCATCGTATCTCAAAAAACGGTCAACATTCAAGGGTAAGTTTGGGGTGTTTTTTGATTCTGCTATGTGACATTACACTATGTCATCTTAAATTTGAAACATCCTATATAATGCTATCTCAAGTGATTATAAAATATTGAATAAAATATGTATATCTCAGGATAAAAATTTATCCAGTTGCAGCTGAATTAAATTTTTTTCGTATATAGCTAAATAAAAGATTAAGCGGGTTCCTAAATATAACTTGTAAAATATGTGAAGTAAAATGT